>PVKU01002476.1:0-225514 GCA_004027475.1 Anoura caudifer
GGGCAACACTCTCGTGATGGAATAAGACGCTTGACACAGCCCTGAATGGCTAACGCCCAGACTATTTATTAGACAAGAGGAAAATCAACCACTATCTTGTGTAAGCCACTATCATTTGGGGTCTATTACAGAAGCACAAGCTATATCCTAACCAAAACAGATACACAGGCATGTCTAAAAAGCCTTTCCTGGACTAGAAATGTTGACTTTTCAGTTGCTAACAAATGATTCAAGCTAGACCTGGTGGTGCTGCCTACCAAGTGCCATTTCAGTGTTAGCAGCATGGCTGTCTCTGTGTAGTAACGCTTATGCGTGCAAATATCCAAATACTTGCTTCCCTTTTCCAACATAGGGATGTGGAAACTGGAAAGATGAAGTGCTATCGCTAGTGTTGCATTGAGAAGTAGTCTCACCACTGTATTAATAAGACAAGGGTAGATGGAAACCATCAGCAGCTCTTCAGATGCTCATCAGACTTAAGTAAGGCACACCATGGGTGTAACTGTGACAAAAAAGACCAGATACAAAATGCTGGAAGTACATCCGGTGAGATGTAATTCAGAATTTCACATATATACTTATAGCAACAGAGCCTACCTACTCCATGTAAAACTCTGGTTTGACATTCAACCATTTGACTTTTCTGTACATTTTTAGGAATGAATTATCTATGAAAGTGGGATATTGCCTGAACTCTCTGAGTTTCTTGCCCTCTTGCCAGGATTCAATGCATTTGTGTGTATGTCTCATTTCTTCTTCTCATAGACTAAGACACTGGGTGACCTCTGACCATATGAAATTGCCACTATAAGGCCATTTTTGACCTAGAAAACCCAGCAATTTCATGTTACACTTTAATGGATTGAAAGCTCCTAGGTTTGGGGCTCACTTTAATCTTTGCATCTTGCACAATGTCTTGTACATGGGAGAGCATCTGTAAATTGCTGGAGTTAACTTTTACAGATCTTCTACTTCTACTAGACAACACTATCCTACATTGCCCTCTATCCTTATTTAATGCTTAAAAAAATCTCTCCCTCTTTCCTTCCTACTTTCCCTTCCTCTTTTTCCCCTCCTCCCCTTCTGGTAACTTACTTCTAGCAGAAACTTTTACTCCTCCCTGACACTGGGTCTGCCCAAGGCATGGGTTCTGGTTTTAGCTTGTTATTCTTCTCTTTCTCTCCCCTGAGTTTATACATTTTCATATTGGGATGGCAAAAAAGTCTGTGTGGTTTATTGCATAAAATGAGAGACCCTTTTTTAATTTGCACCAATAACCTTATTGGTTTGAATATTTTGAGTAGGTTGGCTATCTCCCACTATTGGTTTCTAGTGGGCGCATGCCAGGGGTGCTGCTAAACACCTCCAAATGCATGAGACAGCCCCACAGCAAAGAATTATTTGGCTGAAATGTCAATAGTACCAAGAAACTTTGCAAACCACTTTTGACACGTTCAGTCAGTCACAGCACCTTCTCCATACACAGCACAAATCTCTTCTTTGCATTTCAGTTGCATTTTTACCTTTCTTGAAATAATAAAGCACAACATGCCAAAAATGTTGTGTATTTTTCTACCTTCAATATTAAAATGGCTACACAAAAATTCACCAATTCTGATAAATTTTTCTTCTATGCTATTACAGTTGTCCTGACTTTCCCCCCTTGCCCTCCTCCACCCAGCACCCCTTGTTCCCTCAGGCAATCCCCCCACCATTGTTCATGTCCATGGGTCATGCATATAAGTTCTTTGGCTACTCCAGTTCCTATACTATACTTACATCCCCATGGCTATTCTGTAAATACCTGTTTGTACTTCTTAATTCACTCGCCTCCTCCCTCATTCCTCCAAATCCCTGATCCCATCTGGCAACCATCAAAACACTCTCTGTATCTATGAATCTGTCTCCGTTCTCCTTGTTTGTTTGTTTAGTTCATTTTTTAGATTCAATTGTTGATAGATCTGTATTTTTTTCCATTTTATTGTTCATAGTTTCAATCTTCTTTTTCTCAAATAAGTCCCTTTAGCATTTTATATAATAATGGTTTGCTGGCAATAAACTCCTTTAGCTTTTTCTTATCTGGGAAGCTCTTTACCTGCCCTCTGATTCTAAATGGTGGCTTTGCTGGATAGAGCAAACTTGGCTGTAGGTCTCTGCTTTCCATGACTCAATGTTTCCCGCCAGTCCCTTGTGGCCTGCAAAGTTTCTTTCGAGACATCAGCTGACAGTCCTGTGGGAACTTCCCTGTAGGTAACTGCTTTTCACTTGCTGCTTTTAAGATTCTTCTTTTATCTTTAACCTTTGGCATTTTAATTATGATGTGTCTTGGAGTGGACCTCTTTTACATTCATCTTGTTTGGGACTCTTTGTGCTTCCTGAACTTGCATGTCTGTTTCCTTTACCAAATTAGGAAAGTTTTTCTATCATGGTTTTTTCAGTGAAAAAAAATATTAGAAATCTGTTTTCCAGTAGGCACAATTAGGCACAATTTCCAACTAGGCACAATATTTTCCAGTAGGAAAATAGATTTCTAATATCTTGCTCTTTCTCTTCTCCTTCTGGCACCCCCATGAGGTGAATGTTGGACCTTTCAAGGCTGTTTATACTATATTCATTTCTTTTTATTCTTTTTTCTTCTTGTTGGTCTGATTGGTTGCTTTTTGCTTCCTTATGTTCCAGATCATTGATTTGATTCTCAGCTTCATCCACTCTACTGTTGTTTCCCTGTAAATTGTTCTCTATTTCAATTAGTGTATCCTTCCTTTCTAACTGGATCTTTTTTATGCTGCTGAGGTCCTCACTAAGTTCCTTGAGCATATTTATAACCAGTGTTTTGAACTCTGCATCTGATCGATTGTGTATCTACATTTCATTTAGTTCTTCTTCTGGACTTATGATCTATTCTTTCATTTGGGCCATGTTTCTTTGTCTTCTCATTTTGGCAGCCTCCCTGTGTTTATTCCTATGTATCAGGAAGAGGTGCTTTCAGTCCATGCCTTGGTAGTGTGGCCTAATGTAGTAGGTGTCCTGTAGGGTCCAGTGCATAGCCTCCCCTATCTCCTAAGTTGGGTACTTGAGGTGCACCCTTTATGTGAGCTGAGTACACTCTCCCTTTGTAGTTGAACCTTGGTTGCTGCTGGCAGATCAATGGAGGGGATTTACCCAGACCAGTTAGCTACGAGGGCTGGCTCTGACCACTTATCATCAACCTTCGCCATCCGTGGAGGATCAGCTGCACAGGGGTAGGGTGGTGGTGCTCTGATATGGTTTGTGGCTGTCCACTGGGTGCCCTGGCCCTAGGGTTTCTAGATGGTGCAGGCCAAGGTTAGCCCACACCTGTGTTTTGCGTGAGTCACCTGGTCTGAGCTTTAAAGCAATCTGAGAGGGCTGCTACTTGTGCTGGGCTTGGAGATTCCCAGGTGATGCCAAGCTGTGAATCTAGGCTAGTTGCCGTTTGATAGCATTTAGGAAGTTATGAAGCATGAGCCAAAACCATCCACTCATGTGAAAAAGCAGCTTGGATGGATCTATAAGTTAGGTGTGGTAGTCTCTGGGGATTCCTAAGGCAGGTCAAACTGTATTAGCCAGGTTGATGGAGTCTCAGATATGGCACCAGCTTCCCAGCTCTGTGCAGGGAGTGTTTAGAAAAGGGACAATGGCCTCTGCTTGCCTTGATGCCAGACACTTCAGTTTCTCCCAGTATGACACTGGTGCCTTTCAAACTGCTACCCTCGTGTGGGAGCTCAGAGAGAGTGAGTCTGAGTAGGTGAGCCCATGTGTGGGTTCTTTAAGAGGAACTGCTTGGGGCTCCAAAAGTTCTTTCCATTGACTCAATCCCCACTGGTTTTGCAGCCAGAGGTTGTGGGGACGTACCTTCACAGCACTGGAAGGCTGGGCTGAGGGGCCTGGTATAGGGCTTGGACTCCTCATTCCTGAGACAGCCCTCCTGAATTTTTGTCCGCTACATGTGGGTGTGGGGCCAGCCCATTTCGCATCTGCAGCTCTCCTACCAGTCTGGATGGATGTGGTTTCTTTAATATCATAGTTGTCAGACTTCCATCCAACTCAATTTCTGACAGTTCTGAGTGATGGTTGTTCTATAGTTTAGTTGTAATTTTGATGTGGTTGTGCAAAGAGGAGTATCACGTCTGCCTATACCACCATCTTAATGGGAAGATCTCCTTTGTTTTTCGGTAAGATTTTTTTTAATGCATGCTGATATGACAGCTGTCACAATATAATCTAACAAAATTGTTTCAAACGAGGTTAAAGGCAACTGAGCACTGCTAGCGCCATCATAGTACGGAATAACCTTCACAAACTTCTTGGCCAACCCAGTATCTTCCACAATCAGTTCTATACTGAAGTTTCTGCTATCTAATCCCAGTCATACCCTCTTATCTCAGGAAGTGCAACCTCCCATCTGAATGCCTGAAGGCCTCCCACTGCCCCAAAAGGAGCATGTCCAAAGTTGGCTCACCATTCACAAAGAGGCCTTTCCTGTACATTTTTCATAACTTTCCTCAACTTTTATCGTAGATTCCATAACTCTTCTAGGTTGCCAGGTTAGAGAAAGTGGGTCAACTCTGACCATTACAGTTCTTTACCCAATCATTTACCCAGACCTGTTCAGTTTTTCGAATACATTTTGAATGTATTCCTTTCCCTCCATTCTTTGCTGCTACCACAATGTGCATGAATTCCCTGCCCGCAAACCTCCATCTTGGCCTTCTCTGGCATAAAAAAATCATTCTTCTACCACATCTTTTCACATGTCTCTGTCCCCACACAAGAACCCAGAGGGCTCACTACCACACTGCCGTATCACATCTGAACTCCTCTGCTTGTCTGTCAAAGACCCATTATTTGGTGTCTACTTGTCAACCTTTATCTTCCACTGTTTTTGAAAAATACCTGTGTTCTCACAATATTTTGCTCATACCTCTATTAAAGGCCTTTGCACGTTATGTTGTCTACATGTCTCTCTTCTCTGTAAGCCAGGATTCTAGAGCTTATGTTAGCCTCCACAGGAATGAGTACAGAGCACAGTATCCAGTAGGAATTAATAAGGGGTTTGTTGAATAAGTAGATTGTTACTCAGGATAAGATCAGACAGGAAGCTTTTAAAGTAAACTAGCCATAAAGTGACAGAAAAAGGAGTGGAGAAGTTTCCCTCTTACAAGTTCTTGTAGTACCTTGTACTTTAGTTTCGTAACACTTACCTCAACTCATCTAATTGTGTGATTTGTTTAATGGCTGCTTCCTCATTCTTCTGTTAAGTGCAATGTGGAAGACAACACGCCTATTCACTGCTGTATCCCAAGGCACAATGTCTGGTGTAGAGGAGTTCAAGGAATGTGTAATGGACATCTGTTGAATGAATGTTCAAGAATCTTCCTTTTTATGGAGCTGGATTCCTCACTAGTCCCTGTACTTTTACCCCTACTTCCTCTCACTTGTAATACTGTTCTCTACCACACAAATGTTTAAAGCCTAACCTAAAATCTCACTTGCTTCTAGAAAATTCTCTTGACTATTCTAGATCCTTTATCTATCTCTGATGATTTATCTCTGACCTCTTCTCATATCTATATTCTACATAAAGTAATGATCTCAATGAAATCATTATTGCCTTATTGTTTAATTGCTCCCTGTATTAAACATCTTTTCTCCACAACAATATCTGGCCTCCTCTGGATACACACAACAAACTACTCTTATGTCTTCCAAAACCTGTACAACATGAAGCACATAGCCGGCTCTCTATAAATACTCACTGGTTGTTTGGGGGAAAATGAGGCCAGGTACCAGCTCTATCAGAAAAATCAATTCTTCCAGCCTTGGAGAAAACACCCTATTCCTTGTACGTGATCTTAATCAGAGCAATTCAGATAATGTAAAGAGTGGCACATCTGGACTTTAATTTGTAGTAAATATGTCCTTAAGCTGAGAATACTAGTAAAACTAAAGTGATGTTTTAAACTTAGGAAGAGATTATTAAAAGAATAAATCCAACTTTGAATCACTTTATCGCATACTAAAATAGCATTTTATTCTCTCAGAACTGCTTATCATAAAGGGAACAGGACTTGGAAAAGATAAGGGACTCTGAGGATAGAGCATCTTGCAGAAATTCTCATTCTGGCTAAAAGCAAGAATGTCACATATTATCCTCTATCTGAGCCTCCATATCATTGCTCAGAGCTGGCTTGTAAAGGATGTTTGTTTCCTCAATTATTAGAGTGATAAATAAAAATAGAAAATAGGGAAAGATATACTTGGCATAATTCTTAAATTCATCCATTCATTCATCCAATATTTAGTGACCATCTGTTATATACTTCATGTTATGCTAGGCACTATGGGAGACTGAAAGATGAATTAGAAAAGTGTATCCAATCCACTGAGAGGAGATAATATAAGGCAGACAGTGCTGAATGTCCTAATAAAAGAACAAATAAAACGCTGTACAAATTCAGAAGAGGGAAAACATTCTTTCTTCTGGGAGAATCAGGAAAATTTCTTAGAACAGACTGCTTCTGAGATGGGTCTTAAAACATAGGTATGGTTTAGACATGCAGAGATGTGAAGAATGGGCATGTAAGCTTAAATAGCAGGATAAGCCTGTTAAGACCCATGGGAGTCAACGTTCTGTTTAGCTAAGATACAGTGAACTAGAAACAGGAAATAAGGTTGGAAAGCTACTTGGGCCAGATGTGGAGGGGCTTGAGGACCAAGCCAAGGAATGTCCACCTTTGTGGGGATCTCGTCACAGTAGATCTAGGGGTGGGATCTGAGATTCTGTATTTCCAACATCCTAGGTGATGCTGATAATGGGAGATCACACCTTGAGTATCAAGACCACAGATACACAGACAGTGGGGAGCCACTGCACAGAGAAACTGCCTGAAGTATGTTCCAGGAACACTAAATCTGATAATAGTGGATCAGCAAGGCTAGAATGGGGAGAAGCTGTAGACTGTGGTCTTCAATGCTGGTCAACCATTAGAACCATCTGGGAAGCTTTTACACCATATTGTTACTCAGGCCCTACTCCCAGAGACTCAGATTTAATTGGTCTGGAGTTGGGCCCAGATTTCAGCATTTTAAAACGTTCTCCAGGGAATTCTAATGTGCAGTTGGGGTTGAGAACCCCTGCTATAGATGATACAGTAAGTATTGCAATTGTTCCAGCAAAGATGATGATCTAAACTAGGGCGATGGCAGTGAGAACAGATTGGAGGGGCCAAATGTATAAAATAACTATAAATGTAAAAGAAAAAGATTTTAGCAAGTATCTGGGCAGCAATATAGAAGTATAGCTACACCATTCATTTCTTCTAATTTGGTAAAATGGTTAAGAATATAGACTCTAGGGGAAGGAAGTGGGGAGGGCTGAAGTGGTGGTGTAGCAGGGGAAGGCATAAAACTGTACTTGAACAACAACAAAAAGAATACGGACTCTAGAACCAGACGGCCTGGCTTTGAATTCCAGTTCTGTTTACTAGTAGGGGGTGTCTGTTCCTTAACTTTTTTATGACTTAGTTTACTCATTTGTAAATTGAGGATATAACAACAACCTCCACATAGAGCTGTTGTGGTGATTGAGTTAACATGCATATAAACCCTTTAGAACCATGCTTGCCATACAGGAAGAACTATGAAAGTTTTTGCTGTTATTATTAGCATGGCTCATTATCTATTGTGATGTCTCCAGTGTGTTGTATTGCATGTAAGGCTCATCTGGAAAAGGTGAAATCCTTGAGGGCTCTCAACCTCTAGCCAATTTGAAGTCACGGGGTTACCTGCTTCATGAATCCAATTGGATCTAGGTGGCACACCCTGCCTCCCTCCATGTCAGACCCCATTCCCAAGGTCTCTAATAAAAGTGACAGCCAAAGAGTCCCTACTTAAATTGCTGGTCCTTCGTGCTGCGCGTCTTGGCCAGGAAGCGCTCTGCCAGCTTTTCCAAGTTGCGGGAGTAGTCCATCTCAATCTCAGCCTTCTTTCGGAAGAAGTCCTGGAGGTCCTGCAACAGCTGCACCCGGAGCTCACACTGCTGGTCCAGGCATTTCATCTGCTCTGTGAGCTGAGCGCGGATCTCTACAACAAAAAAAAGGCAAGGCAGTCAGATAGAGCAATACATGCCAATGTTTACTCCTTCCTTTTACTTGATCCCTGTCCTCTGGGGAACTTAAAGCCTTTGATGACGATGATGATGATGATGATGATGATGATAAGCCTAAACTCCACCAACTTTTTCCAGACTACTAAAAAACACTGGAACCAGGAATCTGCTGAATCATTTAAGAGAAAGTACTTATTAGACATAATAATATTTAGAGCTACTATTCATTGAACAATTTACTGTATTTCTGGCACAGTGCCAGAATTTGAGTTCTCTTCTAGCAAAGAGAGTAATGAATTTTCTTCCAACCATCCTGTTGGTATAAGTATTACATTCATCCCCATTTTAAGATGATAAAACTGATTCTTAAAGAAGTCAAGCTATACCAAATACAAGCAGTCTGACTTTAGAGCCCAGGCTCCTACTTTTTTACTTTCTCCCATCATTTCAAATTGCTTTTCTACATCTTTATGAATTAGGGTTAAGGTCAGGACATTTTAAGGGAGATAGAAAGGACCCTGCCCAAGGTCATATAGTGGCAATCAAGAATGAAACAAGCATCAGGACCTCCAGGTAAGTAAACCATCTGCTGTCAAGCAGATTCCATAGTTTCCAATATCATAGAATGTAAATCAGCCTTAAAGAAGTTGATTTTTTTCACCAACAAATATCACTCATGTCTCTGTTGTTTCATCCCCACTGATTCAGCTCAGAACCCCTGTTTTGTCAAAGCTAGAAATATTTCTGGTTAAGCTCCAGCTTGGCAGATTACTGCTGGCCAGAATCCTCGTACAAGACTAGCAAACACCCTCTCTGTAACTACAGCAATGGTTGCTCCAGCTGCAATCAGATCTGCCTCAAATGCAATACTGCATTTGTTACTGACAGAAGACCTGGCACCCACAGGAAGCGCTGTCAAAGCCAGACTGCTTGTCAGCTCAGAGAAGGCCTGCAGTGCGTATCCTGCTGAAGTTATGTTACAATCACCATCTGAGTCACAATGGAGCCATTTCTGTCATCCCTTCCCCCTCCAATCCTGCCCAGCTCAATGCATTAGGAGGTGACTGTGACTCTAATCCCAGGAAAAAAAGAGCACCTATATTATTGCACCTTTCCTATGCATGCTACAAATTCACTCCCAGATAGAAGAGCTGTAATGATGCTTTCTATCTGTGCTATTTAATAAATGAAGCAGGGAAATGTTCAGTTTTCATCTGAGTTGTGGATAAAGAGGCAAAACCAGGATCAAGGCTATAATGTTGAAAAATATGCCAAGCACTCCTTTTATGAAGCAATGAGGGATGGGCAAATGACGCACTTAGCGTTCCCCAAAGTAGGTAGGGGTCCATAACCTATCCCCATCTTCATTTCTTTTAGTTCTGTTTTCACAGACACCAGGATGTAGCATAAGTATCTGATCATTTATGGGTGATCTCAGCTGACCTGTAAGTGCCATTCTTACCCTCTTTGTCCCCACACCTCCCCCTTGCCAACCACCAATGCCAACCAACTCTGCAGTAACCTCACCTGAACTGAAACTGAGCACCACAGGATTGTTTCTAGCAGACAGAAGGCTGTGCAGAAAAGCCGCCTACCTCATCACTCATCAAAGCTCTCTTGTTCTGTGTTTTTCTGGGAGTCTGATTACAAGGGTGTTGGGAGGAAGATCTGCAGAGGGCATGTCAGGCATATGGGTTTTGCTGGGGAATTTCTGGGCCTCTTAAAGGCAACAGCCTTTTACCGAGACTATTCCTAGAGGCATCTGTGCCCCTTCCATCTATTGACAGATAGAGGTCATAGCTGGCAGTGGTAGCCACTGGGTGGGCAGACTGTGGGTGGAGAGGACATTCATTGATATTACTTACAATTGGTCTACTCAATAAGAATCAGGGTTTTTTTCGGTGAAAAGGTACCCATAGCATAAGTAGAAGAGGATGTGGGTGGGTGATGGGGCTATCAGCCCCCTCTGAGTGACCTGTAATTTATTTAAGACTTTGCCTCAATAATCTCACTAACCAACGAAGCAGAAAGGAACTTGGTAAAATGGATGCCCACCCTCCATCAAAAAGAGGGGACTAGGTAAATTCCCTTGATATCCATGAAGTTCCACAGGTACACCACCTTCAAGGCTGTCCTATCCAAGAAACAAGCACTTCGGAGGAGACCTCTGAGGTACATGAATTAAGAGGCCCCCAAGCATATCCAACCAATATGGTATTCCACCCTGACTTTCTCGGGTGCCTCAATGAGGGGGCAGTGCAACACAAAGTGATCCTTGTTGAAATGTGGGCTAGTTAGCGAGCCAGGGCTCTAGTCCAAACTGACTCTAAGGGCCTAAATCACCCCTCAGCTGGAAGATGGAGAAGGGGACATGGCAGGGGTGGAAGCCAAAGTGTTCCATTAGGCCCTTCCAGGCCCTGAAGGAAAGGGAACCTGTGTTCACTTGAACACCCTCTGTATACATTATCTCATGTAACGTTCACAACTAGTCTCTAAGTCCCCAATTATCTTGATTGCACAGATGAGAAAACTGAACTTAGACTAGTTAAGTAATTTACAAAAAAGTCATACAATTAGGTACAAGTGGGGCTAAAACTAAATTAAGGTTTGTCTGCCCTGCCAAAGAGGCTGATAGTGGGCAACAAGACAAGAGGCACAGAACATGAGTCTGGAATCTCTGAAAGTATTTCTGCCAAAATCAGTTTCTATAGCTCCCAGCCCTGAAACGTTCACTTCTCCACCTTTCAGCTGAGGGGTGACTCAGGCCCACAGAGGCAAGCATGCACTAGCGCACTGACTCACTAACTAGCCCACATTTTGGCCAGTCCACAACAGAGATGGATCCCTTCCCTGCTTCTGAGACCTACTCCACAAGACAGCTTTGGAGGAAATGCTTTTCTTGTCCTGTGAACACACCCTGAGGTCTGCCAGTAAGCTCAGAGAGCAGAGAAAGTGAGAAAGCGATATCCCCACTCCTGATCCAGGAAAAGAAGAGTGAGTCTCTGCTAATAGATACTACCTGCCACCGGAGTTGATTTGTGATTTGGCAGCACTGAGCATCTCCCCCTGCAACCTGCCAGGAGGGAGAAACCTCCCTGGCTTCCATCCTCAGAGCATCCACCCAGACATTTAAGGGAGACTACAACCAACCCCATCTCGAGGCCTGCAGCCCTAAGACAGAATGGCTGCTCTGTCCAAGGTAAAATGTGCTGCCTCAGGTTTTTGCTGCTGCTGAAAGATAAACAATAGTCCCCAAGAAGGCAGCTGTGCCAGCCCCAGACCTCTGCCATGCACATAAGGAGCAGGAAACAATAGGCTACTGAATGCCAGCACGCCTGGGCCATGTGCCCAGACTGGAGGCCCCTCTGCACCCTGACCTACCCACAAACTACAATGGCAGAAAGAAGAAAGGGACAATTTATAAAAACACAAAGGAATTCCTCACAGTTCTATTGTATGTTCAGGCAAGTATGCACACACACGTGTGCACACTCAAAGACATGCACAGTCACACCACCCACACTGTGCTTCACCATAACAACTCAAGAAGGCTTTACAAATCCATTAACAGTTAGATGAAAGTTCCTGGGAGCTGGGAGTGATAGGGTCCTTGTCAGTCCTAGAACTACATGGGAAGAAGTCAAGCTTCCACTTTCTAGAAGCAGCTGTTATCTCAGGGATATGGATGAATGCCATGACCATCCACAAAGCCAAAGTACAAAGGTCACTATGAACTACTTGGACTGATACATGCCAAAATGACCTCCCCTGGGCGTCTAACACAGCCCATTTATTCAGTAAATCTGTGCTGAGCCCCTCCTGTATGGCAGACCCTGTGCTAGTGATGGAGAACAAAACAGGCCCAGCCGTGTCCTAATTAACATGGCTTGACAAAGAAACAGAAAAGAAAGCAAAACAGTCTTATTGCTTTTGTTCTGAATATTCTTTACTATAACATAGCCATGGTAGTAAGTTCCAACCTGAAGACCGTAGATTTATAAATCATCAGTAGCAGACAAAAGAAATCAAGCAACAAGCCTAATAAAAATTCAATGTCCCATTTTTTCCATTATATTTTTTAGAAATTACACTTGAACAAAAACTGCAGCTTCTCTTGCAAAAGGGACCAAAGTCTTAGAGCAAGTTTTCTGAGTTTCAGAATTGACCTTTGGTTGATATTTCATCCAAGATTCAAGTCAAAACTTAATTCCACTCTTCTGGGTAGTGGTGATAGTTACACAACTTTCCGAATATACTTTAAAAAAAAGAAACACTGAATTTTACAATTTAAAAGAGTGAACTTTATGATATGTGAATAATATGTAGCTCACTAAAAAACCCAACCAAACCAAACTACATGTTGTGTTGAGCGCCGCCCTTCCAGCTAAGGAGAAAACAGCCCAGCGAACAGGCACTAAAGGAGTGAGGAATTCGTGGTTTCCATTTCTCCATTTATATGGACTGACTCTCAGTTCTGCATTGAATATCCTTAAAGTAAATACTGGAAGCTGCCTCTCTGGACGGCAAGCTTGGCCATGACATTGAAATCCACTGGTGGATTACCATTCCATCATTTCCAAAATATGTCAGATCAAAACCTGGCAAGGAATGTTTGGATGCATGAGTTCAAACCCAGGATCAGCAGACATATCCAGCAAAGCTCCCCCGAGACTGCTGACTCCTTGGCCATGCTTGCGCACAACTCAAATCCTCACTATATCTGTCCTTGGAGTTAGAAGGAGGTTCATTTTCGTTTTAAAGAGATGCTGATGGGTCATATGAAGGATGAAAACTGGAAGGAAAACAAGCCCTAATAAGACACTGATTATTTAACAAAAGCAGTCAGGAACTTGCCACACCAACAATCATGTAGACACTAAATTATAAAACACCTGGCAATGCAGGTGACACAATCCTCCGAACAATGTCCTTACTTCAGAGAACACCCAAGGATTCACCTGGCAGCAGAGCACAAAAGGACTTTGTTCAGTCTATAGTTTTCAATCCAGAGATATTAGCCCCATTCTTTCCCTCTCTCAAAATTCATTCTCCTTCAGGAATTGTCTCTGAGTCACACAGAACCCCCTCTTATGAATCCCACATTTTCGAGGGGAAAGTGGGGATGGTAGGGCAGGCCACAGAAAGATGTAATCTTTGAAGAGTAATACAGGTATGTCCTTCCCTCGTCCTTGAAGTGCTGACACCTAGGGGACAGGAGCTGCGACTCCCACAGGTTCTGTCCAGAGCTGGCAGAACATGAGATCAGCCCAGGTTCCCCACTGGGAACCGGGCCTGACTGCCAGTCTTTTTCCACAAAATCTGCCTCACCTGCTTTTAGCCCTTTCACAAACACATGATGTCACCTCAGCCATCTGAAGAATATTAATTCCTAGTACCTTTCCAGCAAGTGTTATATAAGAAGACAATTGAGGCTTTCATCAGGTTCTGCCCTCCATCTCTCTTACCAAGACCTCTTATCACAAGGGTAATCAGCCCTCTCAAAACTGTTCCCCAGGAAACAAAATGCTGGAATGCCCTGCCAAGTCTTGCTCTTTGCCCTACTTGTTCGGTTTTCTACAAACTCAGTGAAAGGAGGGCCCTTCAAAATCGCTGTTGGACAGAGTGGAGAACCAAAGCCCAGAGAAGGGGAAGGAATTGCCAGAGATCACACAGCCGTTTAGCTGCAGATCTAGGCCTGAAACCCAGATCACTGGGTCCCCAGGCCAGTGTTCTCTCTTACTTACTCTTGTTGCAAATATTTATTTGAGCACATTCTAGGAGCTCTGAGAATAGCCCTCCTTCAAAGTTACCAGGGCAGTCGGGAAGAAACCAGTGAAAAACACCTATAACAAACAAGGTACAATAATAACATAAATCAAAAGGGTGTGCGTGGCACACAGTGTTGTGAGAGCAGAGAGAAGGAAGACATGTATCAGCTTCAATCCACTTTCTATACCACATCTCTCAGTGACTGATATTACTAGTAATCTATGAACAGTAGTGTTCCAAGAAAAGGCCATCAAGCTACTTTCAGTAAAATAAAAAACAGCAAATATTCCTCCTTGAAGAGTTCAACTATTGACATTATCCTATTAAATGCAAAGTAAAAATAGACATGAGTTAATCCAACCAACCAATAGCTACTAAACTTCCAGAATGTGAGGATGTGATAAATACTTAATGTTTTTCCTTCCTTGCATCCATCCCCTCTCCCTCTCTTAGTCCATTCATTGTTGGTAAAGCTGATTCCACCTCTGCCCTCCCCAAAGATGGTGGAAGTTACCTGCACGCCGTGTTTGGGGTTGCAAGACCTGGGGACAATGAGAGTCTGAGCCGGCTGCAGCCATCTTGCCACCATGAATGGCAAGCCTGTTTGAGAACATAGCTGAGCTGAGGAAGCGGAGCTGAGAAATGGAAAAATGAAAATCGAGCTCCTGAATCAAGTCATAGCCAGATACCAACCATATCCTTGGTCCTTTTAGTCACAGAAGCCACCTCATTCACTTTTTGCTTAAAATAGTTTGCACTGGGTTTTTGATTCCTTGAAAACAAAGGAGACCTAATGGATACTGAGAGATTCTTAAGTTTTCAGAAACAGGAAGGTCCCTGTTCTGTAAGCAATTTACAGTCCAATTGTAAAGATGTGATCAAAATATGTATTTAAAAAAATCTGTATTTACCTAGCTGGTGTGATTCAGTGGATTGAGCGCCAGCCTGGGAACCAAAGAGTTGCTGGTTTGATTTCCAGTCAGGGCACATGTCTGGATTGAAGGCCAGGTCCCCAGTGGGGGGCATGTGAGAGGCAACCACACACTGATGTTTCTCTCCCTCTCTTTCTCCCTCCCTTCCTCTCTATCTAAAATACATAAATAAATAATATCTTTAAAACATCTGTATTTATATATTACATAATTAAACTAGATATTTAATTCTGCGTTATATAACTTTTTACTGTGTACTGTAAGTACATAAAATTAAGAAAAAACACTACAAGTAAAAGTATTGTAAAGTCAGAAAGAGCTGTGGTAACTAACCTTACTAAATTAAGGCTTCTTGAGGAAGACTAAACTCTTTGAAAGAAAGAATTTGTCTGTTCAGTTCACCAACATACTCCTGAGAGCTAGAAAAATATCTGGCACATAATACAACCTTCAGATTTGCGAAGGAAAAAAAGGAGATGAGAGAGAGAGAGAGAAAAGGAGTTAACAGGTCTGAACTAGTATTCTGAGGGTGGGTTGAATTTCAGTAAATGGAAAGGTAAAGAGACAATATTCCAGAGGAAGATAAAATGTAAGTCAAGTGATAGGAAAATCTGGGGACCTGGCCTCTTTGTGAGGCAGTGAGGAAGGGGGGCTTAGCTGAACAAAGGAAGACGTCGGGACTTGGTCAGAGATAATGGTGTATAGGAAGGAGTAACTCCAAAGGCTAACAGAGTATTTGGATTTCAAACAGTCAGAAATGGAGGTGGTAAAAGTTTGTGCCATGATAAAAACAGAGATGAAGGAAGATCAGAGTGGAACAGGTCTGCTGGATGGATTCCTGGGCCTTCTAAAATTAAGAGATGGAGTTCATGTTAACGAATAATCCAGGCTGAATGACCCAGAGGTCAAGTGGGTAGATTTCCATGAGTGGAAAATCCCAGCACGTACTAACACTAATCATTAGTAATAATACAGACTCTCAAGCCAGTGATCCTAAAGCTACTGATTCCAACCTATCCCTCCCTATCCAGTGGTAATCAAGCTGAACATGTGAGAGAGATCCTTGGGTTCAAACATGAGACAGCTATTCTTGGTGGGAGGAAGGAGGAGTAGTCAACTGGAGTCCAGGACTCCCTCATTTTCCTTTTGACTAGAGTTCTCTCTGTTGAACTTTAAATTTGGCATTTTCAAAACTGTCTGACCTGTGTAGCAGATTGTTCCAAAGTTATGAAAGAAAGAACCTCTCCTACCTTGCATTAGCTCCACATTACCTAAAAACAGCACCTGCCGCTTTGGACACTAAGAAAAACTAGCCAGTGGAAAGGAAGAGGAGAAAAAATGACCCCAAGAGTTTCAAAAGGATGCCCAGTCATCTATTAACTTTTAAGCCCCAAATAAAGCTACAGAGAAAAACCTTATAAAGCCAATGAGGTGGGAGGGTGTGGAGGGGGATATCTCAATGAAGTTTAATCATCACAATTGCTCTGGCAAGCTGCCTTGGCTATTTCAAGTTACTCAATAGAAAGTCAAAGAAAAAAGGCTCCCAAATGAACAAGCTGCCACATCAAATGCCAAAGTAGTAATTTTGGCTCCTAGGCCTAGCCTGAAATGTTTAAGAAACAGAATTTCCAAGGTCCAAAGTCTAGAATTAATATGTACTACAAACTAAAGATTTGGAATGAGATGACCAATAGCTCCTCTGGGAAATGTCACCCAGCCTGATAACCCTGATTCATTGCCAGAGGCAAACTGGAAGTCAGCACCCAAGGATGACAATCAACCAACAAATCCAGCAAAAACTGTGTTTTTCTTATGCTGTCTCTACAGAGATCTGAGTGATGAACCATTGAACACACAAGAAAATGTAAGACATTGTCTTTCTCTCAAAGAGCTTATGATCCAATTAGAAAAAGGGAGGACTAAATGCAAAAATATTCAACAATATAAGACTGTGTGCTAAGCCAAAATAAGAGTCCCAGATCATGTTCAGAGAGGAGGAGAGCAGTATAAACCAGTGTGGGCCTGAGTTAATCTTGAGGCCTTGAGCTGGGGAGGATTTAAAGAGATGTCAAGGGTGATAGGGGAGGAGGGCTGTGGTCACTGGAGCAAAGGTAAGGAGGCCGATGTGGGCAGATCAAGATTAGGAGGATGTGAGTAGCGCACTGTGACTTGCAGGCTCAGAAGAGTAGGGAGGGGCAGCAGTGGAAAAGCAAAAAAGGGCCTGCATGCTCCATGAGTAGATCAGACACAAACAGCTCAAAAAGGATCTGTAAACTGTGGACAGAGCAAGGTTAACAGTCTAGAAAGGGAGGACAGCACAAGCAGAGTCAAAACCCAAGGAATTCCCTACCAATCAATTCCTAAAAAGACCAAACATCAATTTCAACTTGTCCACTAGAGTAATAGACAATGGCAAACTGTATTTTGGTCAAAAACCCAGCACAATCAAAGAGAAAATAAACCAGATTATTATTAAATTCCAAACCCTAAATTCCTATAGAGCTGGCTCTGGAGGTTTACTGCATTTTGTGCAAGATCCCGCTTTGGCATACGGTACTGGCACAACTGTTTCAGATTTAGTTCAACAAGCACGGACCAAGCACCTATTAGTTATAGGGTAGAGGGACAAATACGATTCTGGAAGATCGAGAGATTCACTTGGCCTTTGAAATGCCTGTGGAACCTCCAGTTGGAAAAGGCAGTTTTACTCTCTAGTCTGAAGTTCTCAGGAGAGATCAACTCTGGAAACAGACATTTAGGAGTGAGCCATCAGCCAGTAGATGGGAGTATGAAGTTACCACAAAAGTGAATACAGCTACCCACAGAAAGCATGTAGAATGAAAGAGAAGTAGGCCTAGACTTTCGAACATTCCCATTTAGGTAGAAAGCAAACAAAGGGGAGATAGGAAAGTAGACCAAGAATGAAACAAATGAAACAAAATTGTCAATAACTGCAAATCCCTTAAATAAGATAGCAGGGCCAAGAGTTTAACTTTGGCAATTCAGAGTTTATCATTACTGAAAGCTTGCTGTGCTGGATCCAGTTTATCCATCACCCAAGATGAACACGACTACCTTGCTGAATGCTTGGATGGAACAGCTTGTACTACTCCAGTTGAAATGGCTGCTCATGGTCCTTCACGCTGCTGGTGGGCCAGCCTGATGGAGTCTTGCCTTGTACCTGCACTGCATGCTTCTCAATGACCACCCCAGGGTTTCCCTGTTTTCCCTGAGGCATGCAGCTTGGAGGGACTTGCTCAGCCACTAGCCATGCAACCAAGCATGGGAAGAGTGAAGCTCAATGAAGTCAGCATTTCACCAGTAAGAGGGAGCTGGCAAATGAAACCTCTCTTCTTCCTGCCATGGACTGTTCAGACATGCAGTAGCTTCACACAGTTTCTCTGAAAATGTCCCACAAGACCAAAGGATAAGCCTTTCTTATGAAGCTGTGGCCAATTTACAAGGAGTCCCTTATATTTGGTCTCCAGCTCTCCCTTTCTTACTTACCTTTTCTCCTCATTCTCCCTTCCCTGGGATGGCTCTTCCAAATAAAGTGTAAGCTTTTACCTCTGGCCCTATTTTCTGGGGGACCCAGACTAAGACACTTACCATGTGCCAGGCACTTTTCTAGATGTTGGACCATATTCCCTTCCTTAAGGAAACAGATTCCAATGAAAGTAACCACTTAGCGGATCCTTGGGAATAGCTAACCAATTATTTTTCAAGGACTCAATATATATGTTAAGTGGTTGGTTGGTTATAAGAACTGATTGTGTTGACCACAACTTATTTTCTATGGAAAAGTAAACTGTCTCCACAAAAGTATAGGCGGGCACATCATATATTCAAGAGTAACCACAGGTACCATTTATTAAGCGCTTACTATGTACCAGGCAAGCACATAGTAAATTGAGTCATTATTCAAGTACAAAGGTACATTATCTCATTAAAGTCTCAAAACATCCCAGTGGGATAAGTCTGCAATAAAAGAGAGTGGTTAAGAGCACCAACTGCATTTCAGAAAGACCTGGGCTTTGATTCTAGCTCCGCCACCTACTAGCTGGGTATATCCTTGAACAAGACAATCTCTCTAAGTCTGTTTCATTATCTATAAAATGGAGTTTTTAAATCACAGCCACTTGAGTGGACTGTTATTAAGAGTACAAGAGATAATGTACGTAAAGTATTTACTATACGCCTGGTGCCTTCTCCATTAAGAATCAACCATGATTCGTCTCATTTCATAGAGGAGGTACTACTGAGGTTCAGAGAGATCAGCTAAAACTGCCTGAGGTCACCCAGGTAATTACAGGTCACAAAAGGACTTGAACCTAGATGTGTTTAATTCTAAAATCATTACTCTTAACTACTCTCCTGCACCCATTTGTTTAAGGCTGAGATAAGGAATCATTCTGTCTTTCATACTTTGTAGGCTGACAACATTGAATGCTTAACAAAAGGGATCCCTGAATTTATTCAGCTTATCAAATGAAAGGCCTCATTCTCACAGTCTAACTCTGCATGTTTAAACGTTGGTGTTGTGGGTTAGTGGGAAAATACTTTTAATTATTTCTTCTTGAGGGCAACAGCAACAAAAAGTCCACACCACTGCAAGATGCTATCAACTACAGTAAGGCAGCAAAGCAAAATCTGACCCTGGAACCAGACTTCCCAGGCTCAAAATGCCAGTTCCACCACTTGCTAGTGGTGTGACCCTGGACAAGTTACTTAACCTCTCTGTGCCTCAATGTCTCCATCTGTAAAAGTTCAATAATAACAGTGCTTACCTTATAGTGTTTTTATGAGTTAATATTCATAAAGTAGTTAGAACAGTTTCTGGTACATTGTAAGCACTGTATACGTTATTGTTAAATATATAAATAAAATGTCTCTCATGAGCTCTTTGATCCTTTAACTTTCTGGACAAGAAGGTATAGGAAGTGAAAGGAATCACAGAGAAGAGATGACTGACTGGCTTCCAAATTTTACAAGCCCACACACACAACAGAAGTTTCATGAAACAATACATATCCTTAGAACATGCTACAAACTTTGATATTTTCTACATCTTTCTAAATGCTGGTTGTAGCCCAATAGTAGAAGCTCTTCTAGATTAAAAAGCTCTTGAATAAACATGACCACCAAAAGCAGAACTAGAACACAGAGTCTTTAAATCACTCAACTCCTTCTTCATAGTTACTATTAAATCGGAATGGGCCTAAGTTTCACTTCTTGCTGGAAAAGAAACCGTACATTCTCGGTCCTCCTCCCATTCCCTCCACAGGTCATGTGAACACTAGAAATTCAGAGAACACCAAGGAACCAGCGGGCGCTTCCTGTCCATGCAACCCCTGTTACAGTTGCCCAATCCAACACGCCACCATTCTGCACCAGCGAGAGTTCCTTGGCCTGTCCTGATGCTGAGCAACTGTAGTCACCAACTGTACATTTGAAGCAAAAAAGCTGCTGATCTAACACAACAAAGCAATGTCATGATGCATTTAGTAAACTGATTACATATAGAATAGATAGACCTTATTAGTAGTTATGTGTTTTTAAAAAGAGTTTTTATCTCTTGGAGATAAATACTGAGATATTCAAGGATAATAATGTCTGCTACTTGCTTCAAAGTAATGGACGGAGGTGGGAGTGAGTTTCGGACACAGCAATGAGACTAGCAATGAGCTGAGGACTATCGAAAGTGGTGATGAGTACATGGGGGTTCATAACACTTTTCTCTCTACTTTGCATAGGTTTGAAATTTTTCACAAGTAAAGGTTTATAATCTAATCAAAAACATGTTTAAAAAAGGCTTAAGAGATTCATAGGAAACATAAAAGAAGACAAAAGGAGCAGAAAAAATATCCTATATATATATTTTTTTTTAATATATATAAAAAATACAAGGCAATTTTCTTAAAATGAAAAAAAAAAAAAACCTAAATTCACGGGTAGAAAAAGCATACTATATACTAGAAAATGTATCTAAAACAATAAACATCATGATATATGATGTTTTGCCCTGGCTGGTGTAGCCAGTTGGTTAAATCACTGTCCCGTAACTGAAGGTTTGCAGATATGTGCTGGTCAGGGCACATACAGGTTGCAGGTTCAATCACCGGTCCAGGCATGTATGATCCCTGCTCTGGGTGCATAGGGGAGGCAACTAATCAACGTTTCCCTTTCACATTGATGTCTCTCTCTCCCTCTAAAAGCAATGAAAAAAATGTCCTCAGCTAAGGATAAAAAATTTTTTTAAAGATATATGATGTTTAAACATTTGAACTTCAAGGATGAAGACAGAATTATTTAAGAAGCAATAGAGAAAAAACAAATCTTCTAACAAAATGGGGGGGGGGGGAATTGGGGTGGGCTCAGATTTCTCCACAGCAACATTTGAGGCCTGAAAATAATAGAGCCACATCTGAAAAAACTCTGAGGGAGGGAGAGCCACTGTTACCCAAGCTGAGGCAAGTGAAAAAAAGTGGGAAAAGGGCTCAGACATTCTCATACTTGGAGATCTCAACCCTGAGAGCACCCACAAACCCCTCCTGAGAAACAGAAATCTTGCACCCAGTAGATACATTAAAAAATAGGAACATGCAGGTCAAAATGCAAATGTTAGAAACCCTGCCAAGGAAAAAATCCAGAAAACTTGAGAGATGGGGAAGAGAAGTACAAGGAAGTATAAGAAGATGAATCACCTAATCTTTCCAGGCCCAGAATCAGCCAATCTGCCTAAAAGTGAAGATTTAGCTATAAATATAGTTAGCTAAAGATATTAATAATGACTTCAGCCTCCTAATGATTTAGCCTTAGAACTTATAGGAACTATATATAATCTTTTGTGAAGAAGAAAGATTTATCTGAAGTTCAGTAGTCCCTTCACTTTCCAGTTCTGTGCCTGGTACTTCCCAAAGCTAGATCTCCAGTCTAGACCTCTCCCTAAATTCCTGCCTCCTGTAACTGGCTTAACATTTACTCTTGAACGGTTGGTAGGTACTTAGGATTTAACATGCCCAAACCTGAGCCCTTGAAACCCACCCTTCCCCATATTCCCTACTTCAGTAATAGCACCACCATTCCCTTCCAGGTTAAAAAGCTATTATTGACTCCCTTCCTTCCTACCTTCCTTCTTTCCTTTCCCTCTCCTCCTCACCCCTTCTCCCCTCTTCTCTTTCTCTCTCTCTCGTGCCCCAATCCAATTCATGAGCAAATCCTGCTAGCTCTATTTTCAAAATGTGTCCAGAATTCAACCACTTCTTATTCCCTACACCATTCCTGACTTAGTCCAACTCAGCATCATTTTGTTCTGAATTCCTGTGGTAACCCCCTAACTGGTCCTGCTGCTACCACCCTTGCTCCCCTATACTCTACCAGAGGTATCCAACCTGCAGCCTGCAGGCCACATGCAGTTCAGGATGGCTATGAATGCAGCCCAACACAAAATTGTAAATTTAAATTTACCTAAAATGTTGTAAGTTTTATTTTTATCACGTGTTACAATGTGTTTAGTCCATGGCCCAAGACAACAAACTCTTCTTCCAGTGGGGTCCAGAGATGCCAAAAGGTTGGACACCCCTGGTTCCCTGCTCATCAGCCTCTAATAGCTTCTTTGCTCATCACCTTCTAACTTTTTCTTCCCAACAGAGAAAAGCTGAAGGCTTTCTAAAGCCTTACATAGGCTAGTCCCTGGCTATCTCTCCAGTCTCTGTTAAGTTCACACTTACTCATTGTTCTCTAGCCACACTGGCCTCTGTTCACAGAACATACCAAAAGCATAACCCTACCTTAGGCCTTTGCATATGCCTCCCCCTACCTTCACACAGTTAACTCCTTCACTTCATTCAGTTCTCTGCCCGAATGTTGCCTGCTCAAAGCAGCCCTTATGGTCACTCCATCTGAAAGAGGCCCTGACAACCTCTATGCCCTTACCCCATTTTATTTTTCTTCATGACACTTAAGAGATCTCTTCAGGTATTTGTTTATCATTTCCTCATCCCACCAGAACATAAGCCTCATGATAGCAGGGACTTTCACTGCTGATCCCTGGTGCCATAGTGCCTAACACATAGTAAGCACTCAGTGAACACTCACTGAATGAATGAATCAATGAATGAACAAATGAACAAATGAATGAATAGCTCTCTGGGTGTAATGGGAGTTAGAACAATTTATTGCTGACTTCTTTGTGCTTTTCAGCTTTGCTTAGATTTTGTACAATTAGCATTTCCTTTTTTTAAAGAAAGCAATAGCTATTCCTTCAAAAATTAAAACAGAAAACCAACCAAAAATTAAAGGAGAGATGCATTACCTAATCAGCTCTGCTGTATTTGGACAGTAGTTTTTGCCCTGTTATTTATGAGAGCCACAAAGGAGTTTACAATGTAATGTCCATAGGGCGTTTTTTCATAATTAATGAAGCTTTTTAGGAGGAAAATTTCCAGAACAAGTTTCAATTGCCCAGAGCTGACTACAGAGAGTGAAGACAAGACTCCAGACTCAGAACAAAAATTGGCAAGGTTTTCTTAAAAACACTTCCCCACTGTAATATCCCCCCCCCCCCCATATTGCTGCCCTAATCCAGATGCCCAAGTCTGTTAGCATCCTTTGAATGAAGAAGTGTAATGGTTTTTGGTAATGCTTACATAAAAAAAAATAGTAAGAGTATCACTTTGAAATAAACTGATGCTTTCTGAACGTGTAATAACCAGGGTCAGAGAGTCCCAGAGGCAGTGAGAAGATCAAAAAGGGTCCCTGAGAGCCTCAGTGACGCACATACCACCTGTACTTCCAACCAACCACAGCAACACCCAGCAGTGCCAGTAGCAAATAGTGTGATCTTCTTCTTCCACCTCTAAGAGGTCCTGGGAAAAGTGGAGAGCAAGGGTCCATCCCTTTGTCATTGACGAGTAAAGCCAAGGGCAAATAAAGGCATGAGTAGTACACAGAGCTAGGTCATGATTTCAGTATCTCTTTTTTCATCACCAATGTCACCTGCATTTTCTGCTCTTTCCTGTCAAGGAAGGAAGCAGCAATAACCTGTCCATTCTGGAAATGTGGACTAGTAACCTGGCATTGTGGGAGTTCCTGTAGGAGTTACCCATCTCTGGGCAGGGTTCAAAACCTGGTCCCTTAACACTTCCACTTATATTTTCTAAGGCTGCAGACCGATTAGCAGACTAGGAATCCCTGGCAGTTCACACAGGCCTTCCAGGGCTTTCCAAGTAGATGTGAATGCACATTTGATCCCAATCTAAGGAGAATATTTTATTAAATTTATTTAAACAAATCACACTCTTTCTTAAAAATTCATTTAAATAAACTGAATAGTGTACATCACTTGTTAAATGAGAAAAAATTAATGAGATATAGTCTCCATATAATGGAGACTATTAAATTTTTTAGTTTACATTAAAATAAGCAGTATCATTTTAATAATGTTGATATAAAAGAAAATGTTTCCCTTAAATTCCCTTTTTTATCATAGTTCATAAAAGTGACTTGTTTTTTTAAATTCCTGAGGGGTTCACAAAATTATACTGCTGTGAAAGGAGTTCATAAATTTTAAAATGTTGCAAAGTGCCAGTCTAATAGTCAGACTCAATAATTTTAAACAATCTCCTTTCTCTTGACCTTGGGCCTGCCTTCCAAAGGAAGCCAGTCTACCAGAAAAGAAGGCTTTTATGAAATGTAACTGCAATTGTGATGAGCCCAGTATGAGGGGAAAAAGAGGCTGCTGTAGGAATGTACAGCAGACATGTCTAAGCTGGTCTAGGACTCAGCAACAGGCTAACAGAGGACCTGGAAGACTGGAGTGATCCAGAACAGGACAGCAGGAAACATGCCCAGCCCAGAGGGAAGAACATGTTCAAAGGCCCAGAGGCAAGAGAAAGGAAGCTTTGTGCAAGGAATTGAAACAATTTAAGAAATTTACAGTAACTGGAGTGTAGAGCTCAAGTGGGAGGGTGAGAAAAGATGAGACTGATTAAAAAGAGAAGCAGGGGTCAAGTCCTAGAGAATATTGCAAATAGTCTGAAGAAGAATGGAATTTTCCTGAAGAGCAATGGGAGGCCATTAATGTGAACATGGAATAGAAATTAGATAAGCAAACTACAGTGTGTTTAATGACATAAGTGTTCTTCAATGACAGCCAAAACATTATAGAAAAGAAATGAGCCTTTTTATTTTTTATAAAGAGGGTTCAAGGTTTTCAAGACTCTTTTTATAATGACTCTCTTAACCTGAATTTTCCAAATAAAGTAACATACAAATACCTACCCCCCCCCAAACACAAAAACACCTGGGGCTTCTAAACACTAGTCTGCCTCCCCACCTCCACGCTGCAGGGTATCTGCGTGAGTCAGAAGATTTGGGTCTCTGGGCTTTGGGGGCTTCACTTTCCTCATCCAAGAAAATATAAGTATTTATCCTCTGCCTACCCACCTCATGCCATTTGAAGGCCATGTCTCAATATAAGTAGAAAGGATTTTACCAGCTGCTTTTACTCATCCCAGAGACAAGAAGCAAATGCTCCATAATGTACAGTATGTCTACAGTTATAAGGCTTCCTGCTCATTTCACACCTCTGAAAAATACACCCTACTGTTCATATCCACAGATGGGTGTATTCAAAATTTTATAGCAGGAACAAAATTCACAGCAAAGTCAGCTGACAATAAAAAATGCTTGGCTAAATAAAATAAAAACTAAACAAAAGACATTAAACTCAGCTCTTAATTCAATATTGTTCCATGGTCATGGGGCAGGCTTAGGCCAAATGTAGCTGACAGAAAATAAATTAGCCTGGTTTGGGAGACATACATTCTAGATCCGGGACACACTTGCAGTGATATTTCTGTTGTAGAATTCATCATGATTTTATGTATCTCCAAAAGTTATTACTGATTTCTGTCAGAGAAAAGAACTCAATTTCCTATTGTTTCATTGGTTTTAAATGACATTATAGAAAATAATTTTAAATTATTTTATGTGTCTCCAGACTTCTGGGCAGAAATTATGCCCAAATTTATTTTTTAAATATTTCTGAAAACATTAAAATATGTGTAGAGTAAAAGAAATGAAATAACACAGTAAGTAGCCTTGCCAATAGAATAACTTCTCCAACTTTTAGAAAAGAAACCCTTATTCCAGTTATTTATTATTAAATGGCACATTTCTCAGAATGAAAAGCTGAGAACATAGTTCCTCTAATTCACAGGCTCTATTCTGAAGCAATTTGTATACACTCTCTATTATGACACTTCAGCACAGTGTTTGGTAATTAGCAATTCACATCCGTCTTCCCTGCCAGGCTAAGAGTGCCACAAGCCCAAGACCATATCTTATTCTTTGTTACATCCCAGCACCTAGCACAGAGCTGGCATAAATGTTGAACTGAAATACATGGAAATGAGTTGTGCTTTCCCTGTCCTCAACAATGATATTCGGCTGATTCCAACAAAGCCTTAGAGTTAACTACACAGACCCTGGGTCAGCTAGACTCACAATGAAGATTTCTGCCTAAACTGCCTTTCTCCACTCTTCCTTCCCCTTCCCTCTCCACCTCCAGAGGGGAGTTCCCACTGGAAATTGCACAATTCTGTGTGCAGAGAGAAACAACAAGCTTAGTTCCTGTTGACCCAAAGAGCATAATGTTCTGGCACATTCTACCTTCAGAGAGGAGCAACAAACCCAATACAGGTTGTTTTTCTAACTAAAAACTTCTTTTTTAATTTCTTTTATCTCATGGACATGTAACCTTCTGAAGCTCTCACTTCTCCTCTATCCTCATCGGTCCCCCACCATAAGCAAACATGACTTTTGGGTAGTCTGAGACAGTGTTTAACTTTTTCTGATCATGACCCATAATGACAGTGTATCTTACAGTGTGACCCAGTACACACACACACACCCCTAAAAAAAAGTCTGATGTAACAACAATTAGCTTTTCTACATTCAATTCATATTGATACTCTCTATCTTTTGTTTTTATGCTTTTCTATTTACTTTTTTCAAAAAGCTGGTCAGTGGTCAACTAAAATTAGTTCCACAACTTGCTCAACAAAGGGGTCATAATCTGTAGTCTTAAAAACACTGGTCTATGAATAGGGCTCTTGTCAGTGTTTTTAAAATCATTTTGAGTAATAAAATAATCTAGGTTTTCTGCCTTGACCAGGTAGATCAGTTGGTTAGAGCATTTTCCCAATACTCCAGGGTTGCGGGTTCAATCCGTGGTCAGGGCACATACAGGAATCAACAAATGCATGCATAAATTAGTGGAATAACAAATTGCTGTGTTTCTCTCTCTCCCTCTCTTTCTCTCTAAAATCAATAATAATAAAAATTTTTAAACTATTTAAAAATTATGTATGTTTTCTAATGTCATTCCAAAAAATTCAATAAAAAAACAAAATGAAGTCAAAAAAATTAGTTTGGAGACTTTGGGCAGGAACATAACAGCTGTTAAAAAACAAACTAATAGAAAATCAGGTATACAAGATCAAATTCTTATTTGAATAAACCATTCCACATCCTCCCACGGAAAACCACACTACCACTGAACTTCTCAGCACAAAGAAACATAGAGCCTTGGTAGAGATCAGGGCTAGACTAGACCCAAAACCAGGTTTCCCCTACTATCCAAAAATAGTGTTCCTACTGAAACCTTTTGTAAACTGAAATGGTGTAAAAGAAGAAGTGATTACCATTAATTAACATGGGAAAATTTTTGAGCATTCCCAGACCCAAAAAATGACCTACCAAATCATACTAAGTAACATAAAACCTAAAATAACACTAATGCAACAAAAGCAGGAATGATATTATAAATACATAGCCTATATAAAGTAGGAAAAATGTAGTGCAGTGTAGTTTCACTTACCAGTGGGCGAGGCCTCTATAATGGCCCACTGTAAAACAAACACAACACTATTTTCACTTTTTGCCCCCTGCTTTTTTTGGTAAAAGGGAAAATGCCCTTCAGATTTCTTTCAGTTAGTGAAATAGGTACTATTGTAAATCTTTCATAAAACTGATGCGGTGTAAAGCAAAGCAGGGGATATCTGTATGACCAATATCCAACTAGGCCAAGAGAGAACTGCCCCTAATGAAATGTCTCCAGAGTGATACCCTCGCTATGCTTTTTTGGTGTAAAGGCGGGTAAGGAAGAGATACTGATGCAGCCTGACCATCTCTTCCTGGAAGCTGAGTTTCAAAGTGCTTTCACTTTTATTTCCTCACTTAAACGCTGCCAGAAAGTCCATTTCCAGAATTAGAATCCATCACACAGGTGGTACAGGAAAGTGTTTCCAGGTGCTCTCTGGAGTAAAAGGGCTAACAGTGAGGAAGCACCTTGAGAAACTGACTAAAATGATGCTGAAAATCATATCTGAGGTTCTTGAAGCAGAAGAGGAGAGGACAGGATAAGAGCTAGCTATGTGGTCTTCCTGTTCAACGTGCCAAGGAACGGTGGGTGGGAGGAATCTCATCAAGTTACCAACTCTCAGAAAGTGCACATTCTAGGTCTCTAGTAAGACTTTAATGCAAGTTTCTCCATATCCTCCCTCATTATCGACCTTCCCCCCACCTTCCCACCAGTTCCTGAAGGGAGGAGACTTTATAGAGTTTGGAAGATGGAAGAGATGAAAAGCTGTAAGATTTGATAGTACCTAGTATGATATATAGATGTAGATGTAGATAAAGATGTAGGCATATAGACATAGTCATACACATACACATTTTATAGAATAAGAGCCAATGGCCTACAATGACATAATCAAGCATCTCCTTCCCCCACATCCCTAACCGCCTGGTCTCTGACCTGAACTCCTACTCTCCCACACACTACCACTACATGGTTCGTCTTCAGCCACAGTGTCCTCCTTACTACTCCTTAAATACACTAAGCACACATGGGCCTTAAGGTCCTGCCCCAAGCCCTTTGCACTAGCTATTTCCTCTGCCTTGGAATGCTCTTCCCCCAGTAGCCACTTATACCCTCACCTTCTTCAAATCTTTGCACAAGTCTTAGCACAAATGTGACTGACTCTATAAGGCCTCATCTAAAGGCTCCCCACCCCCTATTTTAAAGTGCAGACTGACATCACTACCCAGAATTCTGATTCCCTTTGCTATACTACTATCTTCTAAATACTAAGTTAGTTATATATTCATCATGTTTATTGCTTACCTCCCTCTTCCCCCCACTGGAATGTTAAGTCACAGGGACCTTTGTTTTATTAACTGATATAAACAAAGCACCTAGATAGTATCTGGTACATGAGGGATGATCAATATCTGATGAATGAACAGACAAGTAAATGAATGAATGAATAAATCTATAGCCTAGAATAGACCCATCTCTTCACCTCCTTGGTGATGGCTGAAACAAGGCCTTCTGTCACAGGTGGAGGTAAGCTACTGAAATGCAATGTTCACTCACACCAAAGTATAATACTTAAGTTATCTATCGGTATAAATAAATAATGCCAGACCCTTTTCTGTTTTTACAGAGTAGTAATTATCTGCAGGATGAATGGCAGACACCACAAATGAGAAAAAGCAAAGAAAAGAGAGACGTTTATAAAAAACCAGAAATTTTTTTAAAGTTCATAACTTATCTACATTTCTATTTACTTTTACCTGAGACAAACAGAAGTTTTAGAAAGATATTTCTGTCAAGTCTCTAAATGCCTATATTCCATCTAGAACGACTCATGAAGAATTATGTTTGTACCTCTCTAATAAGGACTTTTTTATAGAGTAGCATGACTGACACATGAAGAAAAACAATTTCTTCTCATTTGGGCAAGATTTATCCAATGGCCAGATTGTAAACACCTTCAAAATCTCGGGTATGCCCCTTGGCCTCATGGGTGATAAATAAACATTTTGAGGTCTAGCCTAAAAGCCAACAGTTGGATTTCCAATTCTGAAACCTTCACAGGACTGGGCAGCAAATATCCAGCTGCTGTGCAAACAGAATTCAGGATCCTGTGTCTGCTTTTCTGTGGGAAGGCATTATCCTAAAAATTACATAAGGAAAGTTAAAAGAAGATTTCCCTTTGGTCTTCTCAGTATCACTGAGGAACTAGTGATACTGAGGGGTAGATGTATTTCTTACCCACAAGCATAGGTCCCCAGCCTTTAAAAACAAACAAACAAACAAAAAACCCACAAAGGATTTTAGGCAGAAAGGAGCCAATTTAAAAAGGAAGATGCCATAAAACAAAGAGGGAATGGCTTAATCTGTGGCTGGTCATAATCTGTATGTCCTGACCACTGCTGAAATTGACAATCTCACATCAGCAGTCATTGGCTTTTCAACCGAGGTCATTTTCTTTCCTCCCCAAAACTACATTTTATACTGGAGGAAGGCAGAGGGTTAGATTCCTCATATCCCAGCCCTTCAGGCAACCTGAATTTACTGAACCAACTCTCCCGGGAGGGGGCATATTATGACCAAGCTTCCCACAGTCCCTCCTGCCATATGCAAAATTAAATTAAATGGTCCTTTGCTTTTGAAATCCTGCCATCAGTGTACCAAAGGGAACATCTGAGTATACCAGGCAGGGATGATGGCTTTTCCTTTTTACCAACATACAGAAATCATCAGATTAAGTCTCTGAATGGCTAATGTGCATTTTCATAAAGAAGGAGAAGTTAACCGCTTGGTCTAACACCCACATAGAAGGGGTTGAAGGTTCCACTTGCTGCAGCCTTGGGAAGATGATTAAAAGCAGGGCAGAAAGAAAGCTAAGGTCTTTTTTATTTCACTTTCATGGGGTAGGGTTTGGGGTTGGGAGTGGACATGGGAAACCAAGGGCCAAGAGTTGAAGGGAAGGAGAAAAGGGCTGCTGTAGGCCTAGAAGGCTCTGGAAAGGCAGGGTACTGTCCCCCCACCCCACCCCACCCCACCCCACCCCACAGGAGCTCTTTTCCATCAGTGTTTTAAACCCAAGGACTCTGGAAGACTGGCAGTCACCACACTGCAGACTGATGCTCCAAGGCAAATTGGAATTGAAAGCAAAGCAAGATACTCCTGTCACTATTAGTCCTTTCTGCTCTGCCACAGTTTTCACTTTCCGACCCCAAAACACAGACAAAGATTCTAAAGGCTTTAGCTATCTTTTCTACCTTCCCCTGACTGAAAATTTAATTCAACCAAGTTATTTCCACACCCACCTAGTCTCATTTCAAATATGCCTAAATTTGGAACAATGGAAGTGAGTGAGTGAAAAGGAACAAAGGAAGGAAAATTCAAGAAATGACAATTTTCAGAGCAGCAGTATATAATTTAAAAGTAACTCCAGCTGCGAACAGACTCATGTTTAATGCTAATGACTTCAATCCAACAAATCTTTATTGAGCACCTACTACTATGCTCCATGGGAAAAGCCAAAAAGCCACTGGTCAGACCCTGAGCAGGCTCCTCCTATTCATACACCAAGACGGGACTTTTGAGAAAACCTAGTAGAAGGTCCTGAATTAGAAATATAAAATAAAGAAACTGCGCCCATGTAAAGGCCACTTTTAACAGATTCTTTGGACCCTTTTGCCACAGTCCCACCCCCAGAGTGTACAAAGAGGAACATTAAAGAAGGTGAAGCAGACACAGAGAGAAATCAGACGGCTGCCAACAAAGCTTTGAAATATATGCTTCTTGGTGAGCCATCTGGCAGGAAGGGTGGTGGAAGGAATCCTTATACCATAGTCTTCTCTGAAAAATTACAATCCGCAAGGGAGGTTATTCACCAAGATTTTTTTAACCACCATAATTATTAGTAAGCCTGTTTGTTTCCTTTTTCACCCATCCTGTTATGAAAGATAAAGAATTTTCAGAGAATTAGGCATAAAAGTACCTCTTAATCTGGATTATAGGAATAGATAACAGAGTAGCAAAATCAAATGGGTGAGAGCATGGAAGGAAAAAATCAAAGAAATTGGGGACCAGGCAACACTGCAAAGCTCCCCCTTCTCCCACGACTACAATACCAAACCCAGCAGCCAATTGTCTTGGTAGAAACACAGCTGATATCACAAAAATGGCATCAACAATAAAAGCTCATAAATTCTCATCTCTCAACATAATAACACCCGTCAGAAGGGTATATATGAAAATGAAAAGTTTCCCCTGAAGCCTTAACTGTGAGGGTCTCAAAATTAGGACCATCTTCTTTTAGGCTCTCACACTGGTGTCCTCAAGAGGGGCTCCAGAGACTGGGTCCATCTGAAACTAAAGTGACATCAAATCTCTCTGTCACTTATTCCTACTGTCAATGTCTGCCAGAAGCCAGCTAACAGCAAAAGCCCAGAACCTTTAGGCAGGAGGAGTCCTACTCTGGATTCCAGGTCTTCTCTGAATGATTAAACAGCATGAACACTCAGTAGTTCACAACAAAGAGGTTCCACCCTAAAAACACAAAGACAGAGGAAGAGCCATGGTGACAGGGCTTGAATTCTGGAACAAGACAAAAATCCCCAGACATCCTCTTCACCTGTCGAAGAGTAAAAACTAACCAGGTGCAGGGAGGAAGAACCTCACCCAGCCTAGCACACACCACTCCTTATGCTCCTTCCAGCCAGAAACCATTTTCCTTGGGAGGTGACTAGAGCCAAATGTCCTCCAGAGATGCAATGCCTTCTCTCATCCTGCAAGGTCTCACTCAGATCAAAACTGTCTGCTGGACTTTGGTATTCTCATAACACAGAGTTGCAGGAACCTCCAACTACCTGTGTGCAAACTCCCAGATTCTCAAAGATATCAAAAGTGGAGCGAAGGAGTGTGTGGCCCCAAAGATAGAGGAAACAATGACATAAAAGAAAAGGATATCATCTTTCTTGATGATTATTTTCTTTGTTTTGCTTTCCTGTATTTTCCAAATTGCCTATGATAAACATGCTGCTTTTCTGGTTAGAAAAAAGGCAATAAATGTTACTTAAAATGTTTTTAAAAATTAACATAAGCGCTATCTAAAATGCTCCGAGGCAGTGTTCTGGGGGTGCCCCACCCCACGGGTGAAGTGGGGGAGCAGGGAATGGGAAGCTGAAAGAGAGAGAATGAAAGTGAGCTGTGCAGCTCACTTACCAGGTGCCAGTTTTTTTTTAAAGGAGAAAAATTTAGGGGGTGTGGAAAGGGTGGTAATTTCCTATGATTTAGTGTGCACACTTAGAAAAAAATTAATTTACAACAGAAGGCACCTGGCAAGTGTGCTACACAGGAAGGTACTCAAGATAGAGAATCACTGTTTCTGGTTATGAGAGAATCACTGTTTCTGGTTATGTTCCGAGAAGATTTCTACCTAGATGTTTTTACCCCTGAGTGGGTCAGGGCTGTAAGACCCTGGGATACAATAGAACCCTAAAGGCTTCTGGTTGTTCCAGTGTCTCAACATTTGCCTCCTGTTTCAGGAGGGCCAGAATCTACTGTTGGCCACTGGGAAGCAGACAAGACAGGAGCACCACTCCGCCTTGTCTAAGGAGATCTCAGCTCGCCCTCCATTTCTGCTCTCCTATGGCCACCAAGAAGACCAGGGTCTCACAGGTTCTCCACCATGTGAAGAGTCTCATGAGAGAGACTTCTAATGTTAATTTAGTGTTACATGGGCCTGGCCTCGGAGGAAGCGCACACCACAGAGAGGGGCGAGAGATGCCGGTTTCCAACAGAAACAGCTGTTCCTTTCAGCTCAGGAAAATCTGTTGGCAGAGAATAGTGTAGGAGGATTTTTTTGTTAGAAAAAAGCAAAAAGCACACCACAGAAAACGGGACTAATCCTAAGATACAACCAATGCTCCATGCCTTTTAAGAGGAGGGAACCGAAATCCCACTTCCTCCCATCTTGCCCACTGTTACCAAAGCCAGAGTGCTACAGCTCTCCCTCATAAGGGTGCTACCCCACCTAGTTGGAGGGTTAGTGACAGTGTCCACTGTGACTGGCTTAGAACCCCGAGTTATAAAAGGAAAGTTTATTTATGTTCTTCTTTAGGTAAAGGTCTATAGCTGTCCATGGCAAGACCCTGCTAGGTCGATGGAACCTGGGAACTGAGAAACCCTGAAGAGAAGTCGATTCTTCACTCAAACAGCACCACCACCCGCTCCACACCCTGGGGTGCCCAGAAACCTACAGGGGCATTTTTTCATTGCCACAGTGACTGGGACAGCCACTGGCATTTGGTCTAAAGGGACAGAGATACAATACACCCAACAGCATCTCTGCTACGAATCATTATGGACCCAATTAGTTTGGTTTTCTTTTAACTTATGTTTTCCTAAATGAGTATAACATTCACCTAAGGAAAATACTTTCAGACAGTACTAAACAGTTAACGTGAGAAGTAAAACTTTTCTGGGCCCTGCCTTAAAGTTCTATACTTCTGAGCAAACACTGCTACTATTCTCTTGCATATCCTTCCAGAAATATTCTTTGTGTATACAAGCTTCTGTGTATATGTCCCTTCCTCATTTAAAGTATGGGTCTCCATCATGATTTTTTTCATTTATCAGTGTATACTGGAGATTTTTCGTATCAGTACACATCTACCTGCCCCTTCTTTTCACTGGCTGCTTTCTAGTCAACTAGAAGGCTGTACTTTTATTCATGCAATCAGTCCCCCTTTGATGGTCCCTGCCATTGTTCTCAAATCTACAGAATGAAGTCTTACAAGCAAGTTGCTAGGTCAAAAGATTATACTTTTTAATTCTCTCAGATACTGCACAACCAACAATGTGTTAAGACTGCCTGCGACCCTGTACCCTGCACATAATGTATTAGCAAATGCTTTTATCTAATATGTGAAAAATGATGACAGACTGCAGTTGGAATTTTATTTGTATTTCTCTATTATGAATGTGATCAGGGCATCTTTTCCCTACATTTGTATGTTCATAAGTCTTGGTGATTTCTTGTTTCTTTAATAACAATTTATGCTCTTTGCTTGTTTTTTAGTTTGGATTTCTGGCCTTTTTTTTTTTTTCCTATTTGTTGACTGTAAGCACTTTATCTGTAAAAGAAATCAACTGTTTCTCATGTGCTATAAACACTTTTCCAGTTCATCTTTTGACTTTGTTTATATTTTTTAACCCTTTCTGTCATGCTTAGATTTCATGGTTTTAAAAATATATTCTCACTTCCAGTGGCATAGGTAAACACGGCTCACCTCCTCCCACAACCACATCAAAATTACAACTAAACTATATAGAACACCCATCACTCAGAACCATCAGAAATTGAGTTGAATGGAAGTCTAACAACTACGGCATTAAAGAGACCATATCCAACCAGACAGTTAAGAGAGGCAGAGACGTGGAACAAGTTGGTCCAACATCCATATGTGGTAGATAAAAATTTGGGAGGGATATCGCAGGAGCAAAGTCCCACACCAGGCCCTCCAACCCAGGGTTCCAGTGCCAGAAAGATAAGTCCCCATAATTTCTGGCTGCAAAACCCAGCAGGGATTGAGTTGATGAAGAAACTTCTGGAATCCCAAGCAGTTCCTCTTAAAGAACCCAAACATGGACTTATTCAGACTCACTCCATCTGAACTCAAGCACTGGTGTAGCAGCTTAAAAGGCACCAGTGGCATACAGGGAGGAACTGAAGTACTTAGCATCTGCTGAGCCAGGGAAAGCTTTCTCACAGAGAGAAAGACAGGCAGAAGCCAATGTCACTTTTCTGAACCCTCACCCCACAGAGCCACAGAGCCAGCAGGCAGGTGACATATCTGAGACTCCATCAACCTGGTTAACACAGTTTGTCCCACCCTGGAGATCCCCTGAGACTCATCCCACCCAACTTATGGGCCCACTCAACCTGTTACAGTGACTTTTCCATATGAATGGCTGGTCTGGGCTCATGTTTCACAACTTTCTAAATCCTCTCAAACAAGCAACAATCAGCCTTGGTGACCCTCCCAGACCCAGTACCTCTCGCTAAGTGACCCCAGGCCTGGCACTAGCAGCAGCCAGCCTAGATTCACAGCTTGGCTTTGCCTGGGAATCTCCAAGCCCAATACAAGTAGCAGCTATCTCAGATTGCTTTATAGCTCAGTCAGGCTGGCCCCAGGCAGAATACAGGTTGGGGCTGACCTTGGCCTGCACCACCTTGGGAAACCCCAGGACCAATGCACCCAGTGGACAGCTACAGACCATGTCAGAGCACCACCACCATGCCCCTGCAGAGCCGATCCTCCAGGGAGGGTGAAGGTTAGTGGTCAGTGGTCACAGCCAGTCCTTGCAGCTGACTGGGTAAATCCCTCCCATTGACCTGCCAAGAGTGCTAAAAGTTCAACTACAAGAGGAGGGTGAACTCAGCACCTCGAGTCACCAGCCTGGGTGATAGGGGAGGCTATGCCACTGGACCCTACAGGACACCTACTACATTAAGCCACACTACTAAGGCATGGAGTCAAAATAGCTCTACCTAATACATAGAAACAAACACAGGGAGGCTGCCAAAACAAGGAAACAAAGAAACATGGCCCAAATGAAAGAACAGATCAAAACTCCAAAAAAGAATTAAACAAAATGGAGATAAGCAATTGATCAGATGCAGAGCTCAAAACCATGGTTATAAGGATGCTTAAGGAACTTAGTCAGGACCTCATCGGCAAAAAAAGATCCAGTCAAAAACAAAGGCTACACTAATTAAAATAAAGAACAACTTACAGGAAAACAACAGTAGTTGGATGAAGCCAAGAATCAAATCAATTGTTTGGAACAAGATGAATGCAAATAGGCCCATGCCAAGACATATTGTAAATAAAATGCCCAGTGTTAAAGATAAAGATTCTTTTAAGCAGTAAGAGAAAAGCAGTTAGTTATGTACAGAGGAGTTCCCATAAGACTGTCAGCTGATTTCTCAAAAGCAACTCTGCAGGCTAGAGGGGACTGGCAAGAAACATTCAAAGTCATAGAAAGCAGAGACCTACAGCCAAGATTGCTCTACCCAGCAAAGCCATCATTTAGAATGAAAGGGCAGATAAAGAGCTTCCCAGACAAGAAAAAACTAAAGGAGTTCATCATCACCAAACCATTATTATATGAAATGTTAAAGGGACTTATTTAAGAAAAAGAAGATCAAAACTAGGATCAATAAAATGGCAATAAATACGTGTCTATCAACAATTGAATCTTAAAAAAAAAAAAAACTAAGCAAACAAGAAGAGCAGAGACAAAATCATCAACACAGAGAATGTTTGATGGCTGCCAGACAAGAGGGGAGTGTGGGGAAATGGGTGAGGAGGTGAGGGGATTAAGAAGAACAAATTGGTAGTTACAGAATAGCCACAGGGATATAAAGTACAGTATAGGAAATGGAGTAGCCAAAGAATTTACATGCATGACCCATGGACACGAACAATGGCGGGGAGATTGCCTGAGGGAGTGGAGGGCGCTGGGTAGAGGGGAGCAAAGGGGGAGAAATTGGGACAACTGTAATAGTATAATCAACAAAATATAATTTAAAAAGTAAAAAATGTATTTTCTTCTGTTTTCTTTTACTATCTTTACTATATTCACTTTTTACATATATATTTTAATCCATCTAAAATTTACTTTCATAGAAAGAGGAACATAAAAATCTAATTTAAAATTTTCTAAACCGCTAACTAGTTGTCTCAAAATCAGTTATTGAAAAATCCATTTCTCCTTCCCATCTCATCAATTGGAAATGCCACAGTTTACTCTGTACTAAATTCCTGTGTATATTTAGATCTACTTCTGAATCCTCTATCCTGTTTTTGTAGACTCTATTTTTAATGTGGAGATGGCAAAACCAAATCTAGGGGGCACCTTTGAGGTGTCATAAGGAAAAGGAAATGGCCTTCAATAGACTTGAGACAGTGTTCATGCAAACTAGAATTAGAATTACTCTTTCCAGTGACTCTAAGTCCAATATTCCAAGGGACTTTACCCAATACCTTACCTTTTCCTTATAGTTTATATTTTTAAATGCAATACTTTTACTAAAATGCAACATACATATAGAAGAGAACACAAATTTTAAGTATTCAGCTTTAAAAATGTTCACAAAACGAACAAAACCATGCAAATGGCAACCAGATGGAGAAATGGTGCTCTAGCGTTCCAGAAGCCCTGCTGTGTCCATCTGCAGGCACTACCTGCTCTTGAGGGGCACCACAACTCTTCATATGTACATATAGAGAGTTTACATTTTATATGTAATATCACAATATAACACTTCATATATTATATGTGAAGTATACACTATATAATCATATTACATGTATTATATGAAGTTTAAAAATAGAATGAATTTATGATCATAGTAACCATATAATACCATGGCACTGTATAATTGATATTCACTAAGAAAGTTGAATTTATAGTCACTAAGAAAGTAGAATTTGGTAAGAATTTTGTTCTCACCAAAAAAAAAAAAGATAAAGATATGAAGTGATGAATATGTGAACTAGATGGAGGGAAAATTTTCATAATACATACCTGTACCAAATCACCATGAGGTATACACTTAAATACCTTATTTAATTATACCTCATATAATTTTGTCAATTATACTTCAATAAAACTGAAAAAAAATTTAGAATTTTAAATAGAATCACATATTATATTCCCACCTTTTGCTCAATATTATGATTATGAGATTCATCCACGCTGTTACATGTACTTCATCATATATTCTCATTGATATATACAGTAGTATTCCACTATATAAATATACCAATTCGTAATACTTATCCATTCTACTTCTGTCATGCATTTTGGTAGTTGTTTGGGTGCTTAAATAACATACGAAGAATTTTTCTGTATATGTCTTTTAGTAAACTTGCCAACTCTGGCCTTTCTAAATCCTTTTGTTTTAGGTATGTCTCTTGTATACAGCAGAGTTGTGTTTTGCTTGTGAGCCAATCTGAACATATTTTTATTTTATCTAGGTGAATTTAGCTCATTTATATTTTTTATATCACTCAGTCTCCATCCTATCATACTATATCACATTATTTTTACTGTTTCTATTATGCTATAATCACCCCATAGTCTTTTTTTTTTTTTTTTTTTTTTTTTTTTTTTTTTTTTTTTTTTTTTTTTTTTTTTTTTTTTTTTTTTTTTTTTTTTTTTTTTTTTTTTTTTTTTTTTTTTTTTTTTTTTTTTTTTTTTTTTTTTCCCCTTTTTTTTTTTTTTTTTTTTTTTTTGCTTTTTTTCCTACTTAGGGTAGTATATATTTTTGTTCTAGTGACTATCTTTATACTAATATATTTTATAATGCCCATAGCTCTCTTTTTTCCTTACTTAGTCTCCTACTATTTGGCCTGTCAGCTTTTAATGAACACTTTTGATTCCTACCTATTAACTTTGTGACAATCTTACCCTAGTCTCCCCTTTTTTACTAGCCTCTGCCTTTTCTCCTCTCATTTTTATTTGCTTTATTTCTATGTGAGAACATATGTAATTTACATACATTATTCTTCTGCTATTATCCCTACCTTTGCTTTTGTTTTAAATCTATCTCAAAATATATTCCTTGAACACTTTGAAAATACCAATCCTTTTTTTTTTTCAGCATCACTCCAGCCCCATTGATGCATTTTGTTTTAATTGAAAAGTAGGCTGTCGGTATTTTTGATTCTCCACTGAATGTAACATGTCTCCATCCATCCCAGTTGCTCTTAAGATTTTCTTTCGTCTTTGTTTCTTAGTTTTACTATGATATGGCCATGGTGTTGTTTTCCTGACTTGTTCTGCATGGTTCAAAGTGCTTCTTGAATCTGTAGTTTGATATATTTTGTAGTTTTGGGAAATAACTCAACATTATCTCTTTAAATATAGCTTTTATCCTGGTCTCTCTGTCTTTTTTTTCCTGGGCCTTCAATTACTAATGTGTTAGGTATTTTCTATGTGTGATTCCTTATATCTCAAGTTTCCTTTACAATTTTTTTTTTATCCTCACCTGAGGACATTTTTTCATTGCTTTTAAAGAGAGAGGAAAGGAGAGAGGAAGGAAGAGACAGAATCATTGGTGTGAGAGAGAAGCATTGATAGGTGCCTCTTGTACATGCCCAGACCGGAGATCATATGGGCCTAGAATGGGGATCAAACCTGCAACCTAGATATATGACCTGACCAGGAACTGACTGCAACCTTTCAGTTATGAGACGATACTCCAACCAACTGAGCCACACCAGCCAGGGCTCCTTCATAAATTTTTTAAAAGTAACTTTGATCTCTGTCCTTCCTTCTGGGTTTTTTCTTCAAATATGTCACTAGTTTATTAATTCTTTTTTTAATTGTATGAAACCCATCCAATAAATTCTAACTTTCATTATGTTTTTTAGCTTTATAGCTGTCATTTTATGCAGATTTTAGTTTCCAGATCTCTGCCAAAATTACTGATTTCATTCTTATTCTTAAAAATATTTTGCAAAGCTACTTTTTAATCACCTCTGATAGCTCTATTATCTAGAGCTCCTATAAGAGCTGTTTCTACTGCCTGTTATTTCTCTTGATTTCAAATCATATTGTCATATCACCTTATATATCTGGTTGTTTCTGATTGTTTAATGAGCATTTTATATTTTAAAAATTAGAGTAATAAGTTAAGCCACATAATATCATCTTTCTCCAAATGGTATTTTTCTTTGCTTCTGAGATATGGCTAAGAAAACTAACCATCCAATCAGGATTCTTAATCCAATCAGGATGTGAGATGGTATGAGGCTGGGCTTCAACCCCTGGGAGGGCTAGTTAATTTCTAGTTCATGTTTAATTCTAAAATTCAGCTCTTCAGAATAGCAACAAAAAGCTCAGGATAGGTACTAAAGCCCATTCTCTTTGGCAAATCCTGAATTGAATTTTATACCTCTAGTGCCAAAGGTGTTGGAAAATTCTACCAGTAGGTTTCTAGCCTCTTAGCTGCCTCTTCCAGAACCAGCAGGTGCCCCTAGGAGAAAAGTTGCCCCAGTGCCACTCTCTTGGCCCCCATAATGTTTTACTGCTCTGTTAGCTCTCCAATGACATCACAGATTTTTTTTTTTAATTTTTGTTCTATTTGTTGGTTTTTCTATGCGGAATTACCCTATCTATGATATTCAGAATTCCAATAAAAAAGCCTGCAAGTAGGAAATGCACAGCTGGTGAAACACCCTGATGATATTATCAAAGGATTCAGGGCTCCATCTATTATTCTTCAGTGAATTATCATAGCACTTTCTATCACAAAGTCACAACTGAACTTCCAAGCATCACATCATATTTCAGGCAATAAAAAGCCCAGTAGATGAAAGAAATGGGCCATGCCAACCAGGTATGTTTCCCTTTCCATATATTTTTTAATAAGGAATAATGTTTGTCCTGGCCAGGTGGCTCAGTTCGTTGGAGCACTGTCCCATACACCAAAAGGTTGAAGGTTTGATTCCTGGTCAGGGCACATACCTAAGTTGCAGGTTCGATCCCTGGTTGGGGAACATGCAGGGGAAAACTGATCAATGTTTCAATGTTCTCTCTCTTCTCTCTCTCTCTGAAATCAATAAAAACATATCTTTGGATGAGGATTGAAAAAAAATTAGAAATAAAGAAGAATTCTTTTCTTTGGTTTCTTTTTACCCTATTCATAATTAGTCACCTTCCCTTTTGTAATTGGCGACTCTGGGCAAGTCAGATAACCTCTCTACACCTTAGTTCCGTCAAATGAGTGACTTGCACTAGATGATCTCTAAGCTCCTTTAGCTCAGACACTCCTGGATTCTATTAACTCACTTCTCTTCTCATTATTTTTAGAACAGTAGAAATAAATATGAAAATTCGTCTATTTAGGAGACAAGAACAGGAGTCTGAAAATACAGAACATCGTGCTTTATCCTCTGGATAGCAAAACTCTCAATTTAAGTTAAAGCCATATACTAAAACCTAGGTTTAAAAATTAAGTTGAAGAGAAGGAAACATTCACTTTATGAAAAATAATTTTGGCAGGTCTTCTGGCAGCTCTTGCCATAATGTTTTCCTAATGCCTTTAAATTATGATTAGATTTACAGTAATTTAATTTGCATGCAACTTTCAAGAACACCCATAAGCTCTTTTTGTTCATGCCCAAGGACTATTATTTTATTATTATTTTCCTGAAACAGACCAACACTCCTTGGCTTACATATCACCAAGTATATCAGACATTCTTTCTCTCGGTATTTCTCTAACCATCCTTCTATGACTTAGGAGCAATTTTCTGAATTTTCGCAAGCCCAAACCAAGTCTTCAACTATAAATGAGCATTCAAAGGAAACACCTTTAAACTTCCAACTTGAATTTTTATATATTTATCTCTTTAGAGGTGGAATGTTGAGAGATTCCATATATTTGGTTAAAAGAAATATGAAAGGATTCTTTATTTTTCTCCACCCTTTCCACATTCCTCGTGACCAACAACTCCCCCCCAAAAAGAGGGTATAATTTGCCTACATTGTGCCAAATATTTCAGCTTTATTTTCACCATGGAAAAAGCATTAAACTCAGCTGAATTATTCATGAGACCCTAGGTAACATGATCATTATTCTTGGCCTTTACCTCCAATACTTTCAGACTTGCAATTCATTTTAGGATTTCTGAATGGGTCTAACAAGGGACTTTGCTATACACATCATTAAATTGTTGGCATGTGTCCTGGCATGGAAATTCACACTGTATCAACATATCCATATATTTTTAAGGATGTATATCTTCAATGCTAGGTAATCCTTACTTTTATCTATTTTTCCTATGTCCTGAAGTTTCACCCAGATGGGATTTTCAGAGCATGTACCAGTCCAGTATGAGATGACTAAAACAGCCAAGACAGAAACAAATGTCTGGGTTCCAGCTTAGAGATTCTCAATCCACCCCTGAGGATGATCACAAGACTGGTTTTACTGATGAGGGGCATCACATCACCATGAACCTTCGGATTCCTTTTCATGTCTGTTGCAAAAGCATTCTTCTGAATTTGCACATAGAATTCAGCAGTTCATCCTCTCCTAATTCAACAGTCCATACTCCCCTAATACTCAGTTCTCCTTTAACTGTCATTGGAACATGCCTCCTCTCCTGAATTTCCCCTATTCTCAATGCTGTGGTTTGCCCACAAAGAAAGGGGAGAAAAGCAGATAAAGCTCTCCTTTCCCCAAGGTAACTCTCAAGAACCACTTTTTCCACTTTCCCCCCTCTTCCCCCTCAAAGCAGAATAGGTATTGCCCACCCTTATACCAACACCTCTTACAATATTACAGTCACACTAAGCAAATCACTGCCAGCTGGCAATGGAACCAATGTCCCTCAACAGCCAAACCTGAGCTCTAGCCCTGTGCTTCCTTCAGAAAAATTATAACCAGTCTCAAAACCTTCATTGGAGACATTAATGGAAAATTTAAGGAAATATTTCATCGCCATATTTTCTTCCTAAATCATACTAGATAACATTTCTGTTCTACTTCTTCTCAGCGTAAGAGCCAGGTTAACAATACTAAACTGGACCAGTGCCTATAGGCAACCAGATAGCTGGACAATCTGAATGCTAATGATGGGTGCTCTCTGGGAGGGATTACACACATCAACAAAAGTCAGATTTTATCTCCCAGTTTACCCAGTGGAAAACTAGTAAGTTTTCAAAGATGCACAGCAAATTAACATCATTCTCAGCTGTTACATTATTTTGGAGTATACTAGCTACTTAAGTTTGTCGCAATGCTATCAAGAAATACAACACATTTCTCTCTTAGGTTTAGTGTTCTCTTTTCCAGGGCAAAAGAATCTACTTTGGAAGCACCCGGACTCTTAAGACATAATCTTAAAATAATCCTAAAGCAATCTTAAAACCTGGAAATATTAAAGAATATTAACAACAGTTCTGTGGATTCCCATTTCGTTCGCATGACCTCCTCACTCTTTGGAGGTTTCTCTATCACATGACCTTTTTTATTTCCTTTCATAGCATTTACCTCAACTTATAATTAATTATCTTTATCCATTTATTTACTTACTTATTATCTTTCTCCCTCATAGAATGTAAGCTCCATGAGAGAGGTTTTGTCTGTCTTGTTCACTGTTATATCCCAACCTAACAGTGCCCAGCATACAGCAAATAATAACTATGTGTTAAGTGTCTAACAAAGCAGTGAGGACAGGCTGCGTTCTGGGGAAGTAGCAAACATCCCCTAAAAAAATATCAGTAGCTTAACACAACAGAAGCTCATTTCTTGCTTATTGTGTCCACATGAGTGAGGAGGGAAAATCTGTCTATCATCGTATTCCAAGGACTTTGACAGGCTCAACCTGGGCATAAACTGGCACCTCACTGAGACAGGAAAAAAGAGCACTGCATTGTCTCATACTGGCAACTGCTTTGGCCCAGAAGTGCCACATATGGTGACATTTTGCTGGCCAGAGCAACTCACAGGGCCACACCTAACTTCAAAAGGAAGGAAAGAAGTGGATATGGGTGAGGACTGGAAGCCTATACAGAATTAAACAGGAATCTAGAATCGTTCTGTTATATGGGGTTTCATTTGGGTCCATTCCTCTGTGTCAGGCAAGGTGGCATGTACAAGAAGGTAACAGGTACCACCAGGTGTACTAAAGAATCAGACTATCAACGCACATCGCATACATCATACCAGAAAGCTTCCCAAAATCAACGATATTACCAGAAAAGCCTTTACAAAAAGAAAAAACATCTTAATGGTCCAATCAAAAGGAAATACCTATATCCATTACATTGCTTACCTTAGGAACTAAATTATTAAGGTGCACTAGGTACCCATGCTCTTTATAACTGAAACCTTCTTGGGGTCTGATAACCAACTATAAGAAAATGCATGACAATCTGATCACAAAAAAACCTCACTGAAATCCCATTCATATTTTTTTTAACACATGTGAACAAAAAGCACAAATTGGCAGCAGTATGTAGGTCCACTGAGACATATTCCCATTAATTACCATGGAAGGCCCACACAACGTTCTGATCTGTGTACAGAAGTTTCTCTAGACCCTATCTCTTGGTATTTCCTGCTGATACAGAGCAGGATTTCATTCCTGCTAGACTGGCCTTTTTTTTTTTTTTTTTTTTTTTTTTTAATCTCCACCAGTCAGTCTCTTACAGTGAGATAACCTCCAGTCACAATTCTCCCTCCAAATGAATTCCCAAGTTGCCATGGTAACTAACACCTTCTTCCAAACTGTCAATATGTTTCCCAATCTTAAAGGCAGCTCTCTTGATTTACCACCAGAAGTACCACTCTCCTTGTGCAAGAGAAAGCACTTTCCTTCTCTCCAAATGTATAAATGAGTCCCTCTAGAAGACTGATAATAATAGTAGCAGCTACCACATAATAGAGCTTACTTTGTATACATTATCTCATTTAATTGTATTTTTAAAAACTCTGCACAGTAGAGATCATTCTCTTATTTTACAGATTAAAATAATTATAAATCTGAGGTTATATGACTTGGCCAAAGGGCAGACCCAGGATTTGAACACAACATTCTCTGACCATACCGTCTCTGAAGCATCCTTCCTGGGCACAGCCCTTTTTCCAGCTCTTACCTGTCTTGTTCTCTCCACCTATCCCTGCTCCTTTTTCCAACAGGGCTTTCTATATTTTAAGACAATTTAAGTTGCTTTAATATTAAGACAACGTTACTCCAAATTCAATGACATGTTAAGGTATGTTAATGCTGATTAAAAATTTAGAAAGGAAGGACTGCATTCTTGCAGTTCTCTCCTGTGCTCCAAGGTCTTTAGTTGGGATAAAGGTACAAGATGTTAAGGCATCCACATGTGACCAGATGCCAGGGAATGTCCATAGAGGTAAAACTGCAGCCAAGTCTCCTGGATTTGCTTCCTTTGGCCTCTCAGAAAGCCCCTCCTCCCATGTGACCCACATCCTTACTATTCTCCCCTAAATATACATCCAGAGACATACAAAGCAAGCACTGTACTTACTTCTTAGCTGATCCATTCCCTCCTCCCCTGTGCCCAACACACTGGCAGACTGTGTTAGCCTTGTAAATAAGAGCGGAACCCTTACCATCCCACAGTTAGTTATTTTTCCAGTTTGCCTTTTTTAAACCACTTACCTGGCAGAAACTGTTATTCCCCTGGCCAGCAACTATTAGTAAAACTGGTCTGCCTCCCTATTTTTATACCAAAGATACTAATTCTTTAGTACAAAGGGGAGTATTCTAAGTAAGACAATTAGCAAGTCACCTAGACTTTCCACCCACTCCACAAAGACACACAAACAAGAGAATTAACTCAATTTGTTGCCTATAATAAACAGGACGCTCTACCCACCACAGAACCCCAGAGGTTGGTACAGAATAACTCATTCCAGTAGTAATGGCTACAATGGCCCAGTTCCCTGTTTTATAAAGCTATGGGCTAACATTCAAAAGGTGCACCTCCCCCACCCCATATTCCCTTGCATACTTCTGCATATCAATCCATTAAGGATCTGAGGTGTAATTTATCTTATTCACTATTATCCTGTTAAATTGCTCTACAGCTGCTGAAGCAGTAATTGCAGTGATCAGTGATTCATCAGACTTCTTGAGCAAAGGGCCTTAAGTAGGTTTCATTATTAAAATTCTAAAGGTTTTATTATTAAAATAAACCTGAGATAGAGGAATATGCCTCCATGGGGCAGTCATACTAATGATTCTTGAATTATGAAGGGATGTTGGTCCCATCACCAATGTTTCACTCATGAATATCACTAATTGGGAATTTATCAACCAATAAAACCAACCAGCATTCTAAAAATGAAGAATAATAATCTCATTTTAAGTAGCATATCCAGTGCTAGGTAAGCCTTTAAAAAACTGCCTTTGTTCACTGAGGTGTTGGCTGTAACAGCAAATACTAGAAACCGTCTCTCAAGTGTCTGTAAGAGACTGGTTCAATAAACTAGGAGGCGGCTGGCCATACAGTGGAACACTATGCAGCTCTGATAAAAGAATGAGGACGCTTTCCCTGTACCAACATGGAAAGGTCCCCAGGACACACTGTTAAAGACAACAAGCAAGTTACAGAACAGGTTATATAATATGCTGCCTTTTGTATAAAGGGAGGGGAATAACATTTATTCATATTTGCTTGTATTTACATAAATCTACCAGACAGGGTTTTAGGAGACTACTGAAGGGCAAACAGTAAGGGCAGGGGGTCTCTGAGGTAGACCAAAACTGGAATGGAAGTAATACTTCTCAATATATTTCAAAATAATATTTCATGTTTTAAAATTACCTTTCATATCTACTTCACCTGGTGGTGGGGGTTGGGGGACCCTACTTCATCCACTTCTGAGCAGGCTTCAGTCTTCCAACTTCAGCCTACTGGAAGTCACTGACCTCAGAACAGTAATGGGTCAGAAATGCGGCAAGATTACCTGTCTCTTTAGGGAAGGAAAAACTGGTAAAACATGAGGTCCCACAAAATTTGAACATTATATTTAACACTGGGTTAACTCAGCCTTCAAAAAATGTGTAAATAGCACAAATGTGAGGTGTGAGACTTTACTAAAAATGGGCAGGAGGGTTTGGACTGGCCCTCCTTCCCTTCTCCCCTTCTCAATTTTAGTTTTATTGTTGAGTTTTCATGAAGGACTTTTGTGACGAGGAGATTTACATCCAAGTCTATGATTACAACTGTCTTAAGGCCACTTTCAACACAGTGCTTTTTCATAAATCACTTCTGTGTTTCCCCTTCCCTAGAAAAGAAGAAAGAAGGAGAGGAACACCTTGGGGGGTTATCTAGCTTTGTAGGTTAAGAGAATTGGCACCAAAATGAATAAAATTAAACCAACTATCTAACCCTAATATCAAAGAGTCCTTGCACCAACAAAATCCAGGGACAACGAAGATCTTTCTACCAATCCATACTCTCAACCAGATAAATGCAGACATGAATCAACTGCAGAGTTCAAAGGCAACAAACGGTCCAGTGTTAGCAGGGAATCTGGGAAGAAAGAGCCCCCAGAGTTGCCCCAGTCACCCCACTTAAGTGACTAAGAGGTTGACACCTAGGAGAGTGGGCAAGGCAAGGCTCATCAGAGTCTACCAGTCTCCAAACTACACAAATTCTGTCATCATAAGACAACTGGACTAATTGACACAAACTGTCCAAAAAGTTCATTGAGCTTTGCTTCCTGCCTGGATCCAAATCTCTATAGGACTTAAGTGCCATATGACATTTAGCCCTACCCTACTTTCCTTGGGAGGGTCTGTGTTAGCTGATGACTTCAAAGTTTCTGGTACCACCAGTCCAGCCTCATGCTGCTAAATTTCAGACCTATCTTTAAGCTACCTTTTAGACATCTCTACCTGGATGTCTAGGGTGCCCCATGCACAAAGAATCTCTACTTGCATATCCTAGGTGTCCCATGTCCACAGACATCTCTATCTGGATGACCTGAGTGTCCCAAATCCAAAAACATCTCTACCTGGATGTCCTGGATATCCCATCTCCAAAGATGTCACATGTTCTTCTCCCTAGCAACATATGCCTCTCCTGCTTCACTCTGCCTGTCTCAGTTAATGGCATTACCATGCACCAAGATACCAGACCAAAAAACCTGCAGGGCATTTTATACCCTTCTTCCTGCGATGCCCCTGCTTCTAGCCACCTAGTCAACAATAAGCTACACTGACTTTTTACCTCCTAAATCTCTTTCAAAGCCTTGCATCCTCTTCATTTTCCCTGTCACTGCCTTATTCAGTTATTTCATATTTATTCAACAATATTAATGAGTATAGATCTGGCTAATTGCTCCCCCTGCCTTCTAACACCCAACAACCAGTTATTTCTTATTTGAACTACTGAGATATACTCTTGTCTCTTACTATTCATTCACTACTTAGCACCCAGACTGTCTTCTCAAAACTTAAGTAGATCATTTAATTCAGAGGTCAGGAAACTTTTTCTGTTAAGGGCCAGCTAACAAATATTTAAGGCTTCTGGCCTAGCTGGTATGGCTCAGTGGATTGAGAGCTGTCCTGCAAACTGAAGATCACAAGTTCAATTCCCAGTGAGGGCACATGCCTGGGTTATAGGCTAGGTCCCCAGCTGGGGACGCACAAAAGGCAACCAATCCATGTTTCTCTCACACATCGATGTTTCTCTCTCTCTTTCTCTCTTCCTTCCCCTCTCTCTAAAAATAAATAATTTTTTTTTAAAAAACAAATATTTAAGGCTTCTAAGCCACATGTTCAGTCAAAAATACTCAAATGTGCTCTTATAACGTAAGACAACCATACGTAATATATAAACCAATGGGTGTGACTGTGTTCCAACATGCCTTATTTACATAAACAGGCAGCAAGCCAGATTTGACCAATGGGCCACAGTTTGCCAACCCCTGATTTAATTAACTGAAGTGCTTCTCAGTCCAATGGAATTAATCCAACTTGTTTCCCATAGTCCACAAGGCCCTGCAACCGCACCTCAACACCACTTGTCCCTCTATGCTCCAGCCACCCAGACCCTTATGGTGCATTTCCATTTCAGGGTCCCTGCACTGGCTGTTCTCCTCTTCAAGACCACTCTGTCCCATGTCTTCCAGTAGCTGCCATGTCACTTCCTCAGAGAGGCTTGGCTAACTACACCAACAGGGCACCTATTCTGATGCCTACTCTCACTCCCATTGCTCTGTTCATTTTCTTCAAGTTATTTATCACCATCTGAAAAATACTGTATGTTGTATGCATATTGGTTGTCTACACAACCTCACACCACCACCAGAATGCAAGCTCCCTGAGGGCACAGACTGTATGATTTGTCCGCCCCAGGTTCCTAGCAACCTAGAACTGTACCTAAAACTAAATAAGGCTTAGCAAACATCTGCTGTCTGAACTGCTACTGCCTCCAGTCTCACCCCCTTCACCCCCTTCTAAATCACTGGTATCCTCAACACCACTAGTAATCTTTCAAAAATACAGATTGGATCATGTCACTGCCCTGGCTTAAAATAATTCCGTGGCGCCCCTCTGGCTTTAGGGTACGAATGCAAATTATGTGGCAAGGCAACTATAGCTCTTATCACACCTTCTGAGGCTCTCCCATTAGACTGTGAGCTACAGGTGGCAAGGACCATGTCTCGTTCATCTTTTCATCTCAGGTGCATAGTGCCAGGAACATTGTAGATGTTCCGTAAATGTAGAACAAAATCAATCAATCCATGTCTACAGAAACTAGTACAATGCTAAATTAGAATGTAACTCAATAAATAATAAATGTAGAGCCACTAAAGCAAGATTTCATACAAGACTCTTCCTTTCCTTTCTTTGTAAGCAACCTGGGCAGTGGCTATGCTTAGAACTCTGAATCTGGCTTTAGATTTTGTCATCTAGATTCTACCTGGCAAGCAGCCACTCACCACTTTCTCAAAGAATGGTGGGAGCAGGCAGGGAGAGAAAGAAAAGAAATCTATCTATGCTGTTTCAGGTGAGCAGCTCTGGTAAACTGGTTAGGAAAGAAGACATAACACTAAGGCTAAAATGCAACTTAGGGATTCTCCATGAATTCCAAATGTCCCCATTTCTCTCTGTCATCTATTAGCAAAGAAAACCCAATGCTCACTGTTTTGCTGTATAAAAATAACCCAAGACATTCAGGGAATTTCTAGAGAATTGCCCTACTAATAGAATGGAAATTGTTACTTCCAGAAGAACTTCCATTAGCCCTTTGAAATCCTTCAGCATTCATTAAAAGCCAAGGAGTTTCCACCTAATTCAGTCTGATGGGTGGGAGAATAGAGTATTTCTAGGGAATACAGACTCTGAAATCATTGAACTAGGAAGAAGGGAGGGAATTTATTACTCAAAATCAAAGGGAAATGTAAACAGGCCAATCCAAAATGTTATCACTTCCTTTCTCAGGTGGGGGATTGAGTTCCAGAGTCATTCTGTTCCCTTCACATGGCCTCCTTACTCAGCATCTAAAAGCTTCAGGTCTTGGGTGCAGCCAGCAAAGTTCTCTTCTAATGTAACAGAATCTCCTTCAGTGAAGCTTAGGCTGAGCCATCTCCAGATTCCAGAAATGATAGGCTATAAATTACTGGGTCTCCCATTTGTTATAATGAAGTGCAAGTTAGTACAGTCCTGAATGAACACTTTACATGATACTCTGAGTTGCCTGGAGTAAATTCCACTGAAGGAGCAAGCTAGATCTGAAATTACTTCATTTTTGAAACCAGTTCCTCACAACTCACCTGCGGGTCCAATCACAGAACCCAAGTAGAGCAGGAACAAAGCTCCTGGGTTTTTCATCCCTAATGTCCGCTCCTCTTCCACATTTATTATCTCAATGTAAAGAAGCTAAACAGGCTACATTAAAATAACTGAATGATTAAACTTTATACACAAAATCTTCAGAGTCAAGACAGCCATACAGTCAACCTTGAGAATGATTAAAAGATTTGCCTCTGAAGCAAGTACCAGCAATTTGTCAGATTTGGGACCATTCAAAATTCCCGTCCAATATCTGCCAACATGGGAGCCAAGACCCAACTGTTCAAAGGATCCTGCTGCCGCCCTGGCTGGTATGGCTCAGTGGATTGAGTACCAGCCTGTACACCAAAGTGTCCAGCTGCCAATCTTCTTCATAAGGCCATCTCCCATATTGTCCCATTAAACAAAACTATAGCCCATTAAATCACTTTGCTAATGCTACGGAACAAGAACACCCTATTCTTTGTCAAATATCAACAGGACAGCCTACTAATAAACATCACACTGAAGGTGCCGAAACCCAGAGATTACAAGAGAAAAGAAAAGGTTGAAAAAAAGTCAGCCAAGTACAAGCTGTGCCAATCTTCCATCTCACCCAATTCCTATATTCCCCCCACCCTACCCAGCCTAATCCTAGCTGGGTTGATACTAACCTGATGAGAAAGACCTACAGGTTCTCAAATGGAAACAGAAACTCCTGATCTCGTTCTTCAGAACCCAGGAAGCAGCAGTAAATCTTTAAAGACCAGACAAGACTTTGATGAGGACTGACAGAGTTTCAGATAAATGGAATGTTGGGAACTGGTGGGACACAGGGAAAGGGCAGCAGCACCATGGTATCCAGAGCTTGATCTGGAACCCCAGGTCCCACAAACATTGTTTACCAGGTGGTGGATCTAAGGTTGCTCACAGAACTTATTTTTTTGGTCATAATTGGCTCAGGAACTGAAAGGGGGGCTGGTTTTGAACATCGAGCCTTTATATAAATTCAACCAAGAGGAGCTGAGGAAATTATAGGCATGAGGAAAGTGGTAAGGCCTAGCAGAGAAGTATGCATAAAATAAGGGTGAAAGTCGCATCAAATACTACAATCTGGACCATTTCACCAAAAGAAACAGAAAAACAGACTTGACTTGGGGTGAACACACAATACAGTGTACAGGTGATAGGTTTCAGAACTGTGCACCTGAAACCTATATAATTTTGTTAACCAGTGTCACCCTAATAAATTCAATTTTTTAAATGCAATTCAAAAAGAAAAAGAAAAAAGAAACAAAAAAGACCTATCACTCCCTCAAATTCACTTCTACCCACATCTCAAGAGCCACTACAGCACCACCAAAGGCAGCCAAAGGAAAACAGAGGTCTCCCCACCAGCCCTGCTGTGAGCATCCAGACAGGAGACAGGCCTCAGCAGCTCAGAGTGCCCCTCCCTAACCACCACTCAAGTAACCAGTTGGGAAAGCATTCAGAAAACCCGCATCCTGACACACCACTGCCAAACAACTTAAACAGCAGGGGAACAGCCCATCTGAACAGCAATGCTGGCTGCCAGGAAAAGTTTTGTAGGGACAAAGAGTAGAGGAAAAGCAGATCCCTTGGGGTCCCCTAAGAGTCAGTCTCTGAGCTTCAGCACTTTCAAATGCAGAATCCATTTGCCTCTGGGGCCCAGGCAGATTGTCTCCTTCCCCCTCCCCAAAGATAAATGAGCAGGTGAGCTGGCCAGAAACCACTCAGAACATTACTCTTCAAAGAAGCTTTCTAGGGTCAAAAAGGAATAGGTCTACAGGCTGTGCATATTCCCCACAGTTGCTGGGGATGATGTCAGAATCCCTTTCCAGATGTGTTTAACACTTTGCGGTCACTTGAATTCCTGCCACTGAGAGTCAGTGCTTTGTTAATTTGACTGATCCCAACTCAGGCTGACCCCAGCTCCCTGGCTCTTGTTACCATTAACTGAGACTGTCATCTGTACTATACCCTTCCAGAGTCCTAAAAACAGCTCTTCACTTGCTCTTCCAGACAAGGAATAATGTCTGCCAAAGAAACAGGGCAAAAAAAAAAAAAAGATTGAAAGGAAATATAATGGATATACTATCAAGATAGCAAAAAGAGGAAAAGCTGGAGGGAAAACACATGGGCTCACAATTATTTCCAAGGCTGAGTTAATATCTTTTTGCTTTTGTCTAACTGAACCACCAATTTAAACCTTCCACTGAAAGAACAAAAGTAAAAGAAAAGAAGCAGGCCCAAATCTCAAAGTGTCACTTTTAGCATATAGAACAAGAATTGGTGAGAATTCCATTTCCTGGTTATTGACCCACAGGCTGAAGAGCTGCCTCTGCCTCTGAGGATCAGGGCTTTCTGCACTTGACCGCAGAATCTAAGTCAGAACCCAGCACAATCCCTGACAAATCCAAACCATCAGGGTGAGTTCTCCTAACCTAGAGATTGTTCCTCTATCTCTTTTCTAAGAAAATATACAATAACTGAGGGAGAAAGCCCCTATCACCTACCTAGCTGTGTGAACTCAACTCCTCAGGGTCGTCCTGGTCCAGATCAAGGACTCCCATGGGCGGCTGTGACCCAGATCTAAGAATCACCCAAGCCCCAGAAAGCCAAAAAGTAACCTCACAAAATCTAAAGATGTCAAAGGGAGAATTCAGTGGTGCTCAGAAACTCCACTAGCCTAGCCTGAAAAGAAATAAGCTACAGGGAGTAACTCCTGGTTCCTAATTCTAGGTCTCAGTGTTTTGCTGTGTGTCTTAAGACAGAGCCCTCTACTTTCTGGTCTTTATTATTCTGTCCACCAAATGTAAGAAAACTAAACTAAAATAAATTTCATAACCAAACCAAAATGATGTTCCCTAAGTAGTATGGCTAATGTTTTGAGGATACTAAACTTCCCTTGACCCAAAAGTAGCTATCTGAAAATCAGCATTGCCAGAGAAGATTTCATACCTGAAACTGGAAGTATGTTGAAATAAATTAAGAAAGTCTAGAGCCTTTGCTTAAGTAAAACTAGATGAAGCAAAAACATGGGCCTTTGGCGTGATTGGTACTGTCAAAGAGGCAACAGGGAGTGGAATTAAATATGACACACTCTTCATGTGTGATCAAAATGCCTTCAAAACTCAAATTGGGCCATCTTATATCACAAAACAGATGGCAACAAATTAATAAATTTCAGTCTTTTTTTCCCTGACATCCCAATCACAGCTCGGTCAGTTCACAAACATGTTCTGGCGATACGAGAGGAGTTTTTCTCTTTTCGAATCCTCTCTCACTTCACCCTGCTCAACAAAAGACCACACACACTTAGAAAGAGGATGGAGGCAGGCCAGCTTCAGGACACATGTTGCATGGGAGGATCTGACTGTCCCAGAGAGTGTTCTACACCCCTCTGACAAGCCCACAATAGACTGGCTAGACACAAGCGCCTGAAATAAGGAAGTCCATCAAGAAAATGAACAGTTGGCAAGATCAAGGCTTCTGGCCTAGAGGGCTTGCAGCTGGTCTGGCCATTCATCAAAACCTCTGAATTTAAATGGAACACACGTTCTAACTGTGACATGTAATAAAACAACTAGAGCGGCAAAGAGTCTTGATTTTTGCTTCTTTTCACCTGCCAATGAAAGAGTGAGTGTATCTGCTGTGCTCCTGGCTCATCTGGGGTAGTTCCCATTCATGCTGGTCAATCTCTGGGATTTTCCACATATCACAGGGCCATCATCCATCTACAGTTACCCAGAATGTCCTTATAGAGAAAAAGTGTCAAATCTGAAAGACTGTGAACTTCTCAGACAGAGGAGAATAGATGCAGTGAGCCTATGGAATCGGTTGTCAAAGGCCTAATTTCAGGTTGACCCTAAAACACCTTTATGACTCTGGGTAACTCACCTACTTTTTCTAGACTCTTTTTTTTCTCACATCAGAAAGAGGGAAGTGGACCTAATGGTCTCCCAGATCCCTATCAATCTTCACATCCTCTGACTTTATGACTAAAAAGTGATAATAGAAAGGCAAAAACTGTGGCTTCGATGCAACAGGAGCCAGACAGGATTATGCTAAGAACAACTCTATGCCCCGCAGAAACAATCTGACCATGTCCTCCCCTCACCATCAGAGAGACATGTGCCCCAGGTCCAAGAGGCCCCTTCCACAGAGGACAGTCACTGTGTGACTCAGTAACAGGCTGATCCACTCATTCAGCCAACAAATACTTACTAAGGCCTGAGCACCTTCCAGGCCTTAAGGATACAACAGTAAACAAAACACCAAAACCACTTCCCTCACAAAGATTATATTCCAGTGAGAGAAGAGGAGAAAATCAGACATTAATCAAATAGGAACTGCCAAATAAAGGTACATTTTATAGAGAGTAGTCAGGAAGAACCTACTTGATGGCTGACTTCTGAGCAGAGATTTGAGGCAGTGAGCCATGCAGACACTCGGGGAAGATGCTCCAGGCAAAAGGAAAAGTAGGTTCCTAAAATAGGACTGTGCCTGGTGTGCCTGGTTTGTTAAAGGAAATACATGAGCCCAATGTTGATGAAGAGGAGTGAAAAGGGGCGATTAGTAGGAGGCAAGGTCAGACAGATAGTAGGGGCCTGATCATCTAGGGAATGGAAAACTACTAGACAATTTGAACAGAGGAGTAACATGATCTGAATTCCACTTTAAAAAGATGGCTCTAGCAGTTGTGTTGAGTAGCCTGAAGGAGGCAAGAGTGGAAGAATGGAGCCAGTTAGGAGGCTGCTGAAACAATCCAGGTGAGACACGATGGCAGCTGGACCCAGGGAGCACCAGTGGAGAATGATGAAGGACAGTCAAGAGCCTGGGACATACTCAAATAAAGTCAACAGGACACTGGGGGACAGGATCTTGGAAAATTTTGGAACTTCTGAAGAATGTAATAAAGCCAACTGACACTAAATTCCAACATACGCTGTGAGATCTTAACGATTTAAGGATTTACTTGTTCATCTATGTCATCCAGTGTCCAACACAGTACCTGACACATACTAGGTATACAGAAAATGTTAAATGAATGAATGTGGAACTGAACATTATCATGAAGCTGGAAGACCTACAATTTGACAGGTCATCAGAAGACAAAAGGTATTTGGTAGTAGCCATATTCACTCACAATGAAACCCCCCCCCCGCCCCCTTCCCTGGGTGAATCTATCTCTTTTTGTAAAGAGTTCTCCTCTATAACTCACTTCTTAGTAGTGAGTAGTGAAGATGACCAAAAACTTCACATAATATAGCTGAGAATTTGAATAACTTGTCTATTTCTCCAGGAGTCCATATGTGATCACCAAACCTTATACCACCTCAGCACCTCCCATCTAAAATATAAGGAGAAACATTTCATTAAAAAGTTCATGTTTTAATGAATACTGAATCATGAGGATAACCAGAAAGGTATGATAATGGATAACAATATTATTGCAACACAAGTCAAATCTGTATTAAGGACAAGCCAGTGGGCTATCCTTGAATGTGCTCTCCTTCCTCTGTGAAGCTAAAGACAGAAACTTCTAATTTGTTTGTTGGTTGGTTGGTTGGTCCAATAGCAATGCTCTGAAAAATGTGGCAATTCTCAACTACAGAAGCTTCTCAGTCAAGGTGACCGAGAGATTCCTAAGGTTCTTAACCCACAGAGACAGTGTACAAAATGCAGAAGCAGAAAATTCAGCATCAAGAGAGAAATAATGACAAAAGTGTGTTTTAAACCACAATCTGACAACCGTTTTCTCAGTTAAGTCATTGATCAACTTGAAGGCTAAATCAAAACCCAACATTAATTAGGCAGTAGATATGAAAAACATCTTATTTACCAAAATAGAAAAAGAAAAAAAAGATATGTAAAGTTGTTGAGACCAAATTGCATTGTAAGGAGAGCTGCAACATTTGGGAAACCAAGTCCTAGACAGATTTGTCAGCTGAGTTGGAAATCATTTGATATGACCTTGGACTAATTATTTAACTTCGGTGCCTCTGTCTCCCATCTGTGCCTGAGTCTCCCACTTGTTGTAAAGGAGAGCAAATGACTTCAGCTGCTTCCTGTCTTAACAAGGATGTTATGAAGCTGAGATCATGTCTCTTGAAGCTCCAGGGGGTTCCTGGAGAGGACACTTCACAAACAGAGGGCAATGTTGTTAGTAAGATAATTAAGGGGTCAGGCTGTCCTCAGAAACACCCCCACTTATGGAAGCTTCCCGCATCATGGCTAACAGAGTTGGGCAACCAAAATACCGCATAAAACAGCAAACTCAGGGTTAGGGCCAGCCTCTTTGCAGATAATGTCAGGAGCCCTACATGTGATTCAACCTCACATATATAATAACTACATTCAGGTGTTTAATAAACATTCAGTGATGCTTCTAAATCACCAGTATCTTCAGTGATGTGACCATATGGGTTGTCTATTAGGAGAGGGTGTGCAAGTATGAAGTAGTACAAGGCCCATGATCATGAGCCCCTGAGCAAGGTCTGAACCTCAATTTCACCCCTGAACCTATGTTATGCGGTAAACAATAATGAGGATTAAATGAAGTGATATGTGAAATGCAACTGGCCTAGTCCTAGGCTCATAGGAACAAAATAAATGCTAAATCTCCTCCCTCCAAGGGGCTCTGCTGAATAAATAGCAAGTGCTGTTAACCCTTTAATCACAGGTCTAGAGGAAAACGAAACAGGAAAGAATTCACCCACGAATATCCAAATTGCCTTTTTTTCTCCAATAGCCCTTCCACTGAAACAGAGTAAACAAACTGGACTTTAATTACAGTCATATTGTGGGATGTCCCATGTAAGCCAGGCTCATAAAGTCCAGACAATTGGGAGGACACTGGCTTTAAAATGGACTGTCCTAACCTGGCCTACTCAGTGCCAGAGGCAGATCCAGGCCTTTGTCCCAGCTTCCCAAAGAAATCCATGACCAGGCACACATGGCTCCAGCGGGATGTCGGGTCGTGGCTTTATATTCCGGCGATTGTGGTCTAAGAATAGAACTCCCAAGCACAGGGTAAATGGACTCACAAGGATTGTGTTCATCTACTTTCGAAGTTACCATCCAAGGACTATTTAAAACACAAGGCCAGCGATCCCCCTCTGAATGAGAGACCAAGAAGGGGAAATGGGAAGGGTGTGTTTTTAATATAATTCTACAACTTGCAAGTACAGTGCAACTTTACAAGCCCCAGTTTGGGTCCCAGGATCCATCCTCATACGCTCAGAATCTCACTTGGCCCCCTGTTAACCACTGAGTAAAGAATGTCAAGTTCATTTCACAAGTTGAAAAGAGGGAAGCATTGAGGGACCGATTTGTACAGTGCTAAATCCATTGCTAATAATAGACATGACAGAAGCTGTGTGCTTCTACATGCCAGCCCTTACTAGGCATTTCACCTTCCCTCACTCCAGTCTCACAGCCTCCCCACAAGGTAGCCAGTTATACTGCTCATATTTAGAACACTCGGGTTTTAGGAAATTAGGCAACCGACTCAAAGTGATGCAGCTTACACATGACACAGCCAGGATCCAAACCCAGGAGTCTGGTACTACAGCCTGGGGTTTTGTTTGTGGTTACACCGTACTAACCCTCTTGGTTTCTCTCTGCTAACTCAAAAACCCAAAGAACCTATAATCCAAAATCATACTCTACACATTACATCTCATGCCTTATTATTGATGTCATCAGTTTGATGAGCAAAGAGAATTAAGTAGTCCAAGGCCAACAGCAGTGTTTTTAGGGACAGAAATCAAACCATAATTCCTATTAGCTAGGCAAAGCAGATAAATTCCACATCAAAAGAACCTTTATGAAAGATCAGTCTCTGATAAGACCCAACTTATCATCTCTCTTGTCCCAATACCCCTCACTTCAGCTGGCTTAACATATTCTGGATACACAGAGAGGACTGATCCAACACCGTGCCATCACTAAACCAAAGCCAAGCTCTTTGGTACTGTATCAATATGAAGATTTTATTTTGTAAAGCCATTTCCCTGCCCAGCCTCCCTGCTACTATACCTCGTGTCAAACTCTGAACTTCTCAGAGCACATCCATAGTGAAAAATCCAGGTCTTCTCCTCTTCAACAGAACTGACCACTGTTTGTCTGATCAGGGGGAAGATCAATTCCCTAGCCCTCTTGCTTCCAAGGTTCTTACAGAAAGTTACCTTCATTGGAATCTTTGGCATCATATAAATTATCAACAGTGGTTGGGTGGGGGTGAGGGAGATCACAAAAAGGAATTCAATAGCAAACATAAGCCAGCAAAAGTAAATTTGACACAGTCCAAATCAAGATGGGCATGTTCTCATAATTCCTTGAAAATGACTCTACCTGAAGGCTGTGTGACTCATTAAACCCAGCACTCAGATAGTAAGACTATGGATCTACAGGGGCTCTTGGCAATAACCTGCATGCTTTTCCAAGTCAGGTCTCCAGGGTCTGGTTTTGACATGGTTACCACTTCCATGGAGAAACTGAAAAAAATTGTTTTGTCTCCCTTCCTCTTCCCATCAGATGAAGACAACTCCAGGGTAATTGTCTCACCTAAGAAGGCTAATTGCAGCAGTGATGTAGTGTGACAACTGGAAAATACGGGGACCTCATAGTCAAAGCATATTGTTACCATGAACAGGGACATGCTGTAACCTAGGTTAACAGCTATGTACCTACAGCCAATATTTTCCCTACACTCGCTTCACACAAACCTTAATCAGATAAGAAGAAAGCTAAAAGAAGACTCTGTGGGCCCTACACACCACTCCTAAGCAAAGCTTTCCTTTCTTCTAAGAAGGTTTGCCTTGGCTATATTGTGGAGGTGGCTGAATGGACTTGGTGTTCTGAGTAAGAAAGAAAAAAAGGAAATGAGATTTTTTTTTCCAGTTAGAGAAATAAGGAAGTATAATGGTATATATACAGTCCTGATCCCTTTCAGAATCTGCTTGAATGTAATGCCATAATTTCAGGCCCTCTTTTAAGAAATTCCTATCATACCAGGTTCTAATTAAAGGCATGCCCTTTATCTCTTTCCTTTTTCTTTTGATTTAATCTTTTTATTGTATTTTTCCCATTACCATTTAGTCCCCTTGTAACCCTCTCCCCCAGCAATCACCACACTGTTGTCCATGTCCACAAGTCCTTTTTCCTCAATCTCTCCATGCTCTAAGCTTCCCCCATCAGTTATCATCCTGCTCCCCATCTATGAATCTGTCCCCATTTTCCTAGATAGTTCAGTTTATTCATTAGATTCTACATATCACTGAAATCAAATGAGGAAGGCATGCCATTTAAAATGTTAACTTGTAGTTGTTGCCAATATTAGATGACATTGGTGGGTGTTAACACAAATATATATATGGCCTTACTATATTCAGTCTAAATAAGTTCAGAGTAAAGCTCATTCAGTGATAGTGACATTGACAATACATCACCATATCACCATCCTAATCCTATGGGAAAATGCTACCTGAAAACACTTCTCCCTATCAATAACATGACCAGAGAGGAAAGCTGGGTGACTGGTCCAAATTCCTGACACTGATACATACATTTAAATCAATCAGTAGCCACTGAGCAACTAGAAAGTAGCCAGCACTCCACTGTGGCTATAATACACATCAGGCATATTCCTGGTCTTTAACTTTCAAAGGCAAATCAGGTTCAGTCCCAATGTAAAAGAGTAAACAACAAATCCAAGAACACTTAAATTGCTGAAGAAATTTAGTACAGTCAGCCAAGACACCCTCATCTCTCTCAGAAGCTAAACCACTCAGAATGACAGGAGGGGCTTCCTCTACCTCACAGAGCCAGAACAGCCCCACCGTGAAGTAGAAGAAAGGTGGGAAGACCACTTCTCAAGCCTTTACCTACTCCTCCTCTCCAGATCCCTGAGAAGAGAGAGCCATCCCCTACTTTAGTCTAAGACACACAAAATGTAGAATTTTCTACGGAAAGAGGAAGGTCTGAAGAGCACCAGCAGCTGTCAGGAGTTTCCCTATGACTCGAAGCCTCTTGGGCGCACGCAGCCTGGGGCAGCCAGAGTCTACATTCAGAAGCATCTTGTTTCCGGTTCTTCTCCACATTAGCATCCCAGCTAAGAATAGCACCCCATTCATGCTGCTGAGTACACACCCTTTTCACTTGCTGTTTTCTCTTGTATATGCATGAAACCCTGTCCTTGTATGTTCTCCAAGGTAAATGAAAATATTTTTAAATGAGCACAGAGCTGCAGTTTTATTCCCTGTCCAGTCTACAAAAAGACACTGCCCTGGAGGAATTCCACTTCAGAGTTGAGTGTCACAGCAGTAGTTGGGGCATGGGTTCCCTCTATAAAGCTCCAGATAGAGACTCACACTTAGAGATAGTAACCTGGTGGCAACATGTTTAGGATGCACAGAACCTCAACTCTGTGCATGTTCTAAACCTAAAGAACACCAGTAAGTGATAAGATGGGTCTCCTTTTATTAGGTTGAACCATGTGAAATCACCTACAAAATGGCAATTTCATGTGATTTAATGTAACAGAATTCTAACCAAATTGGGCATTTTGCTAATGAGCAAGAATGCCAAATTCATTGTTTTCCAGGTGGCTCCACCCCAAGCCCATTTCCTTTAAGTCTTCTGAAACTAAGATCTTTTACAGGAAGGTTAAAACCTATGGAACACCTTGTAAGACAAGCCTGGCACTGGTAATAGAAATCCTTTCACGCATTCATTCCATATCCATCTCCACACCCATATTCATTCCTGGCCCTCAAGAGCTCATTAAGGAATAAGCAAGGGAACAGACAAAATGTAACACAGTATAGAAACTGCTACTCTACCCGCACAAGTACAAAGTCAGAACTCTGTATGGAACTCAATTACATTTCTCAAGCTGAATATGCCTGTTTTTTGTATGGGGGCCTCACCAATTAGGTGATGCACACTTGGCGGCAGAAACAGTGTTCTCTGTCTTTGAATTCCTGGCATCCAGCACAGTTCTTGCATATAGTCAGTGCTCAGTGATGTTTGATGAATGACCATGACCCGTAGAAGCCGAGTGGCCTCTCTGTAAATTGAGATGAGTAAGCAGTATTACTGTTAAGAACCTGAAGGTTGTTATATTTTAGCTCAGAGTACTAATTATAGCACTAGAAAGAATAGCAGACTCCTGATTATAGAACTAAAAAGAAAAGCAGAAAAGAGGAGGGGGCATGACACTTTGTAATCAAAATAAGTCTGAAATTACAGACTAAATTCTGCTTCTAGCTGAGAGTATGGTAGCATCTTTTTCTTTCTCAATTTAACATCTTTTGATTTCAACTGATTTTCCTTACTTTACAAGTATAAGACCATCAAGAACAAAGGAAGTGAAAGGTGTTTTGTGAACTAAAGCAAAGGGGACAATCCCAAACCAAACCACTTTTCATTTGCGTTTGGAAAGAAATATCTACTGCGGTGAGGGGTGAAGGGGACATGTTATTCCCTCTGGGGGCTAGGATGCCTTTTATGAGTTCAGACAAAACCAAAAAAAAAAAAAAAACACCTAATTCATATGGGCACCAAATAGGTAATTAAATGTTGAAAAACGACCAAGATGAGGAAGAGATCAGGCTGGCTGTCAGGTGGTCAGAATTGAAGGAGGTAAAACACACATATACAAACATATACATGCCTGTAAAACCCTTCCCAGACTTAAAAAAGCCACTTAAGTTACCTTTTAAACATCAAAAGCAATCATTTCTAAAAGAAACAGCAGGTTGGAAACTAGCCTCAAAAAAACTCATCTTTCAAAGTTGAATATTTTGATGTAGGCTCAAGAACTCTTTCCCTCTTTCAAACAATCAGAGCTCTGGTAAAGGGCATGGATCTCATTCTGACATAAAATCTTTTATCTAGACGTCAACTGGCCCAAGCACATTACTGCTTTGGAAGTAGCGGAAGTCTTTATCCTAATGAATTGATCTCATCAATTGAATGCGCATTTGATCCCAAGACCCTCTGTACACCTGATGACCCAGGGGAAGCCCTTAAGTGAGGCTGTCCCCACGGGGGTCCACTCCATCACAGCCACCAGCATACAGAAAAAAGCCACTGCAGAGATTCTTACTTTATTATGTAAATCACAGCAAGTCACATTTAGCTCCTCTCCTCCACGTAGCACCCCTATTTCTACTGACAGTGGCCACCAGCAGAGGAGGAGGAAGGAGAGGAAGGAGTCTGTCAAGCATAAATAAAAATCACAAGGCTGGCTGCTCCCATGTGACAGTGAGGATCCTCCATAAGCACCCAACTGAATGCTCACAGTTAGGTTTCACTCTCAAAACCATTTCAGTCCATTTCCCAAAGAATACAAGAGGAAACATTAATGGCAAACGGTTGAGGGCAAGTTTAGAAGTCCTGTGGGAAAAGCAGATACTTTAAGTCAGATTTTGGAACCTGGATCTCGGTTCCTAGGACGTATGTAATCATGGACATTCTACTTAATTTCTTGGAGCCTCAGGTTCTTCTCTGTAAAGTGGGAATAATTATATCAATATCACAAACCTCTTGTGAGGATCATGTTTTGGGGAAGTTTCTAAGGCCAGTGGTTTTTGTCAGGGTGTTATGACTTCATTCTGTGTCAGGGATGAAGAAACCGGATATGAAACTCAAGAAGAGTGACATCCAGATACAGCCTAGGAGTGGATAATTTCTGCTTGCATGCATGGCTAGAATGCTGGCATTGCAGGAAGCCAGCTCTGTGAGTTTAAGGCCAAAATGAAGGAGTCTTCCACCATGATGGGCGTAGCACACTTCCGCAGACATGATCCACATCGCTGCAAAATTCTCTCCCTACTCTGTAATTCCTGAGTTGGCCTACTCTACACAGCTCAGAACAAACCCAAAGACTGCAAGACCAGTCATTGTCTTTGTTTTCACGAAACATAAAAGTAATCCAAGAAGGATCCGGAGAATTCATTCTAACATAAAATCAGCTTTGCTAATAAATAATGTCACCCTCCTCAACGAAAACCTACACTCTTGTCAAAACATCTATCAAAATCGTAACTACTTGCAGACAAGCAGAAAAAATGGCCTCGTGGCAGAATAAAATCCCTTCGGCTAAAAAGGACATCAAGGATCCTTTCATTTAACTTATAGGCAGGGTGTCTTTATATGAATTTAAAGCCAACCACAAAATTAGCTACTGCTGTCCTTTTCAGAAGGAGCACTACAGAACTGCTGTCTCCTTTCAACCTACAAAAAGGTCATATATTCAGACTTAGCCTTGCAAAGGAATTCTGTTTTGCCAGCCAATGAGTGATTGACTATTGGTTTTTTGTTTGTCCCTACTGCTGCTGTTCTCGATCTCCTAATCAAGAGGCCCACAGACTAGCACTTTTTAAGATTCATTTCTGTGTGTGAATGTATTTACAAAGACAAGGTTTGTCGTAGCTGCTGGATCACAAAAGTGTACAAGGACCTGAGAACATAACTCTCTCTTAAATTCAGCTCGAACCACTCTCACGCCAATAGCTAGGAAAATTACCTCCATTATTACAGCTCCAAAATGAAGCCTTTACACCCTCCGCCCAGCTCCCAGCTCAGGCCCCTGAGACCCCCACTGCTGTTTGTGCTGGCACCTTCAAGCAGCTTGTGCACGCGCATACAGGCTACCAGAGCAACAGGAGTTCGGAAGGGCCCTCCAACAAGTGAGAGACTAGGGAGCAAAGTGACAGGCAGGATCTAATATCCCACAGTAGCTTGTTTTCACTGCCCCTTTGGCCTTACCTTACCACCTGCCAGAAGCTATTCAAAATCTCTGAGCAATGCCAAGCCACAGGATCCCTTTTATTCTCTGGAGTCAAAAGAATACCTACCCTGGTTCCCAGAGAGCCACATGCAAATACAGTTTCTCCCTCTAGTCAGTCTCTTTAGATTCAAGGGTTCCTTTCACCCCACCTAGAGGGGCCCTCAATCCCTAAAAGAAACAGCACTCTAAAAACAAGCTGCACTAACCCTTCCATATCTTTGGTGGCCTCCAAAGAGTCCTCATCTCTATGTAAGAATAACAACACAATTGCTTTGTTGTATCTTCTTTCAGCACTATGGAAATTAACTGAGATAACATACACTTAGCACAGTGCCTGGCACATAGTAAGTACTCAATAAATATTAGTTATTATTGGGAAAGCATTTCCCTAAAAGACGTGTCATTCTAATCCCAGTGTAAACACTCCACAGTCAATCTTCAGTTTCCCGCACAAACAGAAGAAATTAGTACAACAACAAATCCTAAACAACATATATTCCAAAGGTTCTTATTTGGACCCTGAGTACATTATGTGCAGTGATACACACACAGATCCATTTATTTAGAAATAGCTGTTTGGCACTATGTGCACAGCACTATATTATGTATATGTGAGTATATACACACAAACATATAATCAATAAGACATGTTCATGTTCACATATATCTAATTAACATTTTGAGTACCTACTATGAACCAGGCACTATATTAGGCACTAGAGATCACAGATAAATAAAACATGGGCCCTGTCCTCCCAAAGTTTAATAGAGAAATTGTGATTACAAGTGCTAAGATAAAACAGCAAGCAACGGAGGCAAAAAGGAGAATCATACACGGACAATGCTCTCTTAACCAACCTGACAGCTTATCTGACGTACTTCAACTACTCTCCATGCTACACTGCCTGGGTTGTTAGTAGGCCCTTTTCTTGTGTATCTGCTCCCTTCTACTCCTATCAGCCAGGCTGGGTGCTTCCCCAGGGTCAGTAGTCTGTTCATAATAGGTATACTTATTATTTTAATTACAAATTAAATCAATAATGAACTGATTAAATGATTGCCCCCAAAATGTATTTCTATGAAAAATAAGTCGAATGCTTTCGAAAGACTTGATTGAGGCAAGTTGCTAAAAACATTGCTGATGAATTAAGTGTAGGCAAGACAATGGTAAAACACTGTAGTGGTAGAGCTAAATAATCTGGAAATATTATGCATTTTATTTCTCAAGTATATTTATGAACTCACTTCACTTAAGAAAACTGAAAATGGAAATCACAGATGATGTGTTAAGGCTGTAGTTTATGATAGAAAGTAAACAGAACTCCACTCAGAAGACCTACTTATGCTCTAAGAAAAACCCCTGGCCCACATCAAACGATCTGTAAATATACATACATTTAGATATTTTTAAGTTAAAATAAAACATTTAGGGACTGTATCTTTCTTTTCTCTTTCTTTATTTCTTTCTTTCTTTCTTTCTTTCTTTCTTTCTTTCTTTCTTTCGTTTTTTTATAGATTCTATGCTGTAACTGACTTTTGGGATTACTACTGGTTCAACTGTCTCAGATAAGAAGGTGTCCGTCCGCACTATACCTGATTGGTTCTCTTAGGTTGATGGTAAAATGACTCTATATTCCCTTGGTTCAATCTAACTAGATAGCAGAGAAAGTTGGCCTGGGATTTTATAAAACAGACCTGTTAAATAACTCTCAAACAAAGTGTGAAGAGAATACTGAATTTTAGCCATAGTTGCAGAGACTGGGATGCTAATTCATGTAAGTATGAGCTACACACACTGAGTACTCACAGCCTGAAGCATGGACTAAGAGATGAGGGATGCCACAAACGCTACCTCAGCTTGGGTCACAGATCTGGCCACAACCCCTCAGTTGATTCCAGCATCTGATGTTCCAATTAGGCATGTGGTACCATCTCAGCAAGGAGAAAATGACTCTGGTGATGTTTTATTAAGAAAAGGCACAAGTACCAGCTATCAAGGAAGAGTGAGATCCCTTCCCAAGACCCCTTGATAGTCAATCTAATATACATCTCTTTATTTGCACAGAAGTCTGGGTTTCTACACCGCAGAACAAGGCACTGAAACTGAACTGACATCATTAGTTTCTCACCAGAGCTTTATTCCATCAAGATGCAATCTGTCAAGGGAGGTAGCACAGGGCCTCATGTCAAGAAAAATCTGCAGTAGCGGCAGAAAGCCAAGAGGCAAGCTTCATCAGAATTTCAGTCATCTGACAATATTCTTAAAAGAGATATTCAACATATAGAGGATCCCATTGATGGAGGACAGAAAAATACCAACCCTTCTTTAAAGATGAGGCACTGGTATGAAAGGAGAAAAAAGAACTGGGGAAGCCTTTGTGCACGGAGAGCTGAGTTTATTTTTACTCTCTCTGCTGACAGAGGCAAGGTAATTCTATAAGCATCATTTAACTTTCTCACTAGAAATAAAATAGAGTAAGGCAGTTAATGCCTTGCATTCCACATCTCCAATTCTAACTCCAGTATCGCCTGTGTTTCCCCGAGAAAATGAAATTGATTGTCACAAAATGGCACCCAAATGTGTGCTTTTAAAGGCAGATCCCAAAACTGATGGGACTCTCAGTGAGAGGAAGAGGAGCTATTTTCCATTTCAATTTGGAGTCAGGAAACCCGTGGGTCTCATTTGCTGGATTGGGGTAGGCTTAGATGACCTCAAGGATACCTCTCCTTCCAGAGGAATAAAAGAAAAAGAGTTTCAACTACAGCTGTTGAATTTTAAGTCAGGTATCAGCAAGAAATTCCTACTTCGAGAGCTGTCAATCAGTGAACAGGTTTCAAAACAGGTTGTGGAATCTTCTTGCCTGGAGACAGTTAAAAATAGGCCAGGCAGCCATCTGTCTTGGTAGGGTACGGCCCTTCCAAGAGGCGGATTACTGAACAAAAACCATCTTCCCTCGGAGGGAGTCTAAGAATGAGAAGTGATGAGGCTGACAAGGAAGAAAGGAAGGAAGCATCAGTGCCACTGGGCCCAGGTAAAGCTGTGGGCTAGGCAGCTGAGACTTCCTGTGGAAAGGGAAAACTCAAGCTGCCAAGAGGAAAATATAAGGGGAAAAAGGAAATAACCACACAGCTCTGAGCTCTTTGGGGAGAGCTGAGCCAATATGGTTCTCAGCAGCTGGTCTTGGGGACTGGGAGCTCAGCCACAAGATCCTCGGGGAGGGTATTACTCCCCTCCCTAGTTCCCAGATGAGTGTCTACATGAAGCCCAAGTGGAAGATGGGAATTGACAAATAAATCCAAGATCTCCCCAGGTGAACAACAGCACCCACAGAATTATCTCCAAAAATTTTTCCTTTAAAATATGCTTTTTTTTTTGTTTGTTTGTTTTCTTTGCAACCCTCTTGGGCCCTTTGTAATCCTACCTACTTTCTGCATCTCTTTCACTGCTATGGAAAGCTCTCTTGGGGCATGAGCAGGAATGAAACCTTTATGGACCTTTAGAAACCTAATTCCAATGAGAAATGCAAGGGAAGCATTGCTAGGGCCTGTAACCTCTGCAAAACTAGATTTGTTCCTCTCTCTTCAGACTTGAACAGCCCTTTGACCTCATCTCTGTGCAACCACTTCATACGTACACACTTGTGGCTTTCAACTAAGTCTTTTTTTTTTTCCAGATTTTATTTATTTATCTTTAGAGGGGAAGGGAAGGAGAGAGGGAGAGAAATATCAATGTGTGGTTGCCTCTTGTGCGTTCCCTGCCAGGAACTGGCCTGCAACCCAGGCATGTGCCCTGACTGGGAATCGAACCATGACCCTTAGGTTCGCAGGCCCACTCTCAATCCACTGATCTACACCAGCCAGGCTCACCTAAGTCTTTGTTCCTAACACTGTACCTTCCTACAGCACACCGGAGTCAGCCACATGGCCTTGTCACATGGGCCTCTGGGTACCCAGCTTTACTGGTAGACAAAACACAGGAAGCCCACTGTTTCCTAAGTCCCTGCAGTGCAAGAGGCCCCCACAGGAGGAAAGAGGATGGCTGGGTCAATGAATCAACACCAGGGACTCACTGAGCTGATGTAGGTAGCAAATTAAAGATAGAGGCGAGGGATGGCCACCAGCTGTTAAGAGACAGACACAAAGAAATATAAGGCAAAACCAGTGCCTGAGGCTCAATTCTTTAAAAAAGGATTTTTTATTTATTTATTTTTTTGTAGCTGGGGCTGCCAGCTATGGAGAAACCTGAAGCTCAAGCATGTAGCCTGGTGACTTTCCCTCCTTCAGGCAAAGTCAGAGAAATTTGCAAAGATAACTAGAAGAAAATCAACATTGCAGGGACTTCGATTTCAGATGAAACTTTACAGAGGAGAAATCTGAGTCTGTTCTGTCCTTGCAGCTGTCCTAGGTCAGATGAGACGGGGCTTTTACCCTAACAGAAGGTACCAGACTTACTGAGAAGAACAAGGAGATGATGGATATAAAAGGACCCTGTAAACTCACACAGCCCAAAGCAAATGAAAGAAGGGGATTATCATCATTGCTAATAGCACACAGGCTCACCCCAAAGTGGGTGTCTAAATAGAAGCAATGTCACCTTGAAAAACATTCTGGGTTATATCCTACGGCCACTCAGAGGGCTCAGCTAGGGCACCATCTCCTATTTTGCTGAGCTATGAAAGAGGTGCCACCTAGGTACCAAACACTCAGGTCAAAATCCAGGGCTTGGCAACAGCATATTGAAAGTGTCTCTATTGAGAACCTAACTCAGGTGCTAAGGGAAGAAGGTTCTATCCAGGAACTGCCCTACATAGCTATGAAAAATCCAGGGCTTGCTCATTTTTCAGAGCTGGGATCTTCAACACCTTTGGGACTCATGCATCAGATATGGAATTTGGGCTACTTAAGGCCTTGGGCAACTGCAACTAAGCAACACAGCTGGTTTCCAAGGAAGAGACTGAGCAGACTATCAGAAGGAGGGCATCCTCTAGAGGTCTCCTCCACTCCCATCACCTCCTCCTGCCCCTTGCAGAATACAGGGAAGCCAGTTCAGGTAAGTGAGTGGGTGTCCTGTTTTTCAAGCTCTCCTGGGAAGGAGAACCCACATTATCTTTCTACACCCTGGAGCTGGTTAAAGAAGGGAAGGAAGGAACTAACAGTGGAGTAACCAACCCACCAGCTTCCTATTCACTCTCATAACTCAACAGGATGAGGCTGGCTGGCTGCCAGCCAGTGTTCTCCCCAGAAGGATGTAGCTGAAAAGGCTGTCAAATCTGAGTGTGGGACAATAAAAAGAGCACTGAATAATTAGACATCAAAAGGTTTGGGGCAGGAGGAGAGATTAATTAATGCAAAGGAGCATGAGGGAACTTTGGAGGATATAGAAATATTCAATATATTGACTACGGCTGTCATTACACAAATGTGCACACTTGCCAAAATTCACTGAACTACGTAAGTTTAAAATGGGTGCATTTTATAGTACATAAATTACATCTCAATAAACTTGTTTTAAAAATAAAAAAATGTGCATTCTAAATTCTGATTCTGCCCTTGTTAACTATGTACCCTTAGACAAATCACTTAACCTACCTAATGCTTCACTGTTCCCATCTGTTTAATGGGGTTAACAATTTCTGCCCTGCTTACCTACCAGGATTATTAAGGTTATATGAGATCATATATGTGAACTCATTTCAAAGCACAAAATGCTAAACAAATATGAGGTAACTGTAATTATGCTTGTTCCACAACACTTAGGACCTACTTTGCTATATTTCCTGATGGCCTTAAGGCATGGAAGGAAATTCTATTCTATTTTATTGCTGATGGTTCAAAAATCTTTCCTCTGGAAAACCTCGACCTGAGTATTCTTTCTGCTTACTGGGACAATCTGCTTGCCCACCTCATCTCTATGTAAACATCACTTACTGTGGGTATGCAGGTCCTTCTGGCTCCCAGAGATAAGCACCCCAACATGGAGCAGAGCCACTGAGCACAGTCGCCTGACCAGAACGCAGACACCATGGCAGGTACCATTCTGAAACCACAGATTCCTCCCTTCCTAGGGATATTAGTGAAATAGAATTTTACATGTTGCCACAGAGAACTCTTTCAGAGAAAGGAAAAAAGAAAGAAAATACTGCATCATGAAGAACAAAAAGAGGGAACCCACGGGATCCCAGGCAGTTAGGTACAAACCTGCTCAGCTAAAATTAGCTAAAGGGGGCTGAGATGGTCTAAGCCAACTCCTTTCTTTTAAAATTAAGAAACTCATTTTCTGAGAGAGCAAGAGTTCAGGGCTAAGCAAAATTGTTAATCAGGAGTTCATCTGCAGGTGCTTCAACCTTCTAGTCAAGCCCATATATAATCCACAGTCACTTTCCCCTAACACTCTCTTCTTCCCTAAATCAGCATCTAGTAGTCTTAGGCCCTTATCTCTTACAGAAAACAAATGGGATCTCACACTAAAGTATAAATAAACAAATAGCACTTTTGAGTAAGGTGAGGGAAGGGGCCATTTTAAACAGGTAAAGCTAACAGTGGAAGAGATGCCTTCAGCCCATCCCCCACAAGAAACCTTGACAACAGCCCCAACATATCACCCAATAGATGATTTTCTACCCAGCCTTAGGCAAATGGAGAACTAAAGCTTGAAATACTTCCAGACTAAGTTCAATGGGCTCACAAAGAAGTCCAAGCGGGTCTGCAGTATTGTGGGCCTCTCCTGAAAGCTTGCCTCACCACCGCATAGAGAGCCTATGCTGTCAGGAGCAGCACTGTGCTGTGGAAAGGTGCATTAAACATCTTGCACAAACAGTAATCAGAGCCCCACACAGACTCCTGCCACTCTTCCACATAAATGCTCCTTTTAAAGTCGTATCTTAAAAATAACATTCATTTTGGTTTCACCTGGTGAAGAGAGAAAACAAGTCTTGCACTGATCCACTTTTACCTAGTCAAAGCCACCATCACTCTTACTTGATTACTGCAAGAGTCTTGTAACCAGTACCCTTCTTTCCACTTTTTATCTAACATCTATTCCACACAGCAAGCAGCATGAACCCTAAAAAAAAAAAAAAAAATCCAGATGTGTCACTCCCTTGCTTACTGCCCTCCAGTCACTTCCCAGGCATTGGGAATCAAACGCATATCCTGACCTGACTGTAGGCTCATGCTTCCCAGGCTTGGAGTGGTCTGACCCTACCTGCCTATTTGCTTATTCCACCTACTCCTTAATCCTCTCCCACTTGACCTCTAATCTCTACCTTCTGGTCCCACATACCTTCACTCCGTTACTCAAAAATACACAGCTCCAACCACCTTCAGACCTTGGCACCTGCTGCTCCCTCTGCCCCCAGATCTTCCCTTCACAGCCTCCTTCTTATCAACAAACAGGTCATCTTAGATGTCATCTCCCAGAGGCCTTCCCTAACCATTCATGCGTTAGGTAAGCTCCCCTTCCCAGCCCCTGGCAGCTACTCTCGAGTACACCATCTCATTTCTATTTCCTTCAGAACCCGATTACCTTAAATTACCCTGTTAATTGATCCACTTATTTAGTATGTGTTTCTCCCAATAAGATTAGGGCTCCATGAAAACAGAGAGTTCCTTTGTCTTGTTCATCACTCTATCTGTAGCACCAGACCAGAGCATGATATGCAGAGGACAGGCAGTACATGTTGAGTACATGAATGAATGAATTTTTTTTAAAAAAATGAACTGAGTGTCTTTAAAGACAAGGAAAGGCACTCTGGTAGGCCCCACCAGAAAGAGTGTCCTGGGTTACATCTGTACTCACAAGAAATGTCAACACTGGCACACAGTTTCGCAACAGGGAAATACATCTATAAGACACTGAGGTGAGATCAAGTGCCTCCATCAGGCATTTCCATAATAAATCATAAGCACTCATAGACTGAGATACCTGTAATACCACACTACCACTGATCTGAAGGAAACCTATTCATTTAAAGTGACAAAAACATGCTGTCATTTTCATTTCCATTACAAAGCATGCCAATGGAGCAGAAACATTTTGACTGAACATCTTTTTCTCAATCCAAGTGGTAACTGATCATCTTACTAACATTCAACAACTCAAGTTAAAGCCCTTTCTTTTTTCTTTTCTTTCTTCCTTCCCTTTCCTTTCCTTCCTTCTGAAGCATAAGTGCATATTTAAAATACAGAAAACTACTAATTAAAATTCTGTTTCAGGAGCCACTAAACTGTGACATTGTCACCCATTTTGTTTGAAATCAGGTAAAATGTGTGTGTGTGTGTGTATATGTATTTGTATATATATGTATATACACATGTGCACTTATGCATGTGTATATGTATCTATCTATCCATCACCTAGGCAACAAGTAACTAGAATAATTCCTACTGTGACTGCCTGTGGAATATTGATTCCATGGCCCAGTAAGTGACACACCACTTCATCTCCATCAACACCTTAATTCCCGCCCCTACAGAGAATAAATGAGGTAAAAGAACTAAAAGCACTTTGAATCTCTGAAAGAAAGAAGCTATAGAAATCCTGAAAGGAGGATAAAATACCAATACAGCCTCTGAAAGGGGGAAAAGAAGATGTTGCATAAAAAGACAGTCAAGGTGTTAATTATTGAAGAGTCCTTCAGGCTGAAGAGAGCCATACTTGATTATGCTTCTGTTTCCTGCAGGCACCCAGTTTTGCTTTTCAAGGATCTACAGTGATCAGCTCTTCTATTTCAACCAGTCTATTTACTCAGTGTTCTTTCGACAGCCAAAATGCTAGGAGCTGCTCAGGTGCTCAGGCATGATTCACTCAAACAGGCCTGCACAGGTTCCTACCCCACCCAGCTGTCAGCCTGGTGGAAAATGAAAATGGGCAGAAGAGTTTTAATGAGTTGTTAATGATTTAAGTATTCACAGTGATAGGCTTGCAAGATAACACAAAAGAGACCTAAGAGCAGTGAAACCAAATCAAGCCAAGAACACATTCAACAGTGGGGAATTACACAAGCTTGGCACAAATGTAGGAAGCTTCCAAAATAGAACTAAGACTGGAAGAGCCTATGGTCCAGCCTTCTGCCTCCACTCAGAAGCACCCCCAACACATGACCTTCTGAAAAAAGACGTATTTGATTCCTTTTGAAACTCTCCGAAGCAGAGTATTCAACAGTCTTCCTTTGTTGTTTTATACTACTGCTCCACGAACAGCTAGCTTCTGCCTAATATCAACCCTACCTTTCAACTGCTTACTGAGGACAGGACTAAACTTGAGTTGTTTCCTGTAAAGTACAATGGTCAACATTAAGATCATCTATTTGAAGGAAAACTGGTTTTAAGCAGATTAATAAGCTCCATGCTTATAGGTTCTCATTTTCTAAAACACCCCCAACAAGATAAGATGTTAGCAATGGTCCCCTTAGCTAGTTAACAAGAAAAATCACCTTAAAAAAAAAAAAGAGCCTAGTAGAATCACTTTGCTAAGGAAATGACAGACACATGCCATACTTCTGCACATTTTTGCAAGCAGATTTTATTTTCTTTACTCAAATTTACCCAACTTTAGAGTTTGTAATACCAAAATAAATATATAAGAAGGTCCTCCAATTTCCCATTCTCAGGTCCAAAACAAATTAGTCATTTTAACAGTAAATCAAGACACTTAGATTGCTGATAAATAAGAATAATTCCAAGTTATGATTAAGATGGCTTTTCAATCACCTGTTAAATACCCAGCACTATAGACACTATGTCAATACCAACAGCAGATACAAAAGAAGTATAAAATAGAGTTTCTGCCTGGCTGGTGTAGCTCAGTGGATAGTGCTGGACTGTGAACCAAAGGTTGCCAGTGTGAATCCCAGTCAGAGCAGATGTGTGGGTTGTGGACCAGGTCTCCAATTGGGGGCGAGTGAGAGGCAAACCACACACTGATGATTCTCTCCCTCTCTTCCTCCTTCCCTTCCCCTCTCTAAAAATAAATGAATGAAATCTTTTTTAAAAAATAAAATAAATAAAATAGAGTTCCTGTCATCCATACCTAACAATCTAGGAACAGCCCTCAATTAATTCACCAATGGAGTATGTTGCATAATGAGCATAATGAGAATATTTGTAAATCATCGAAGTTCAAACACATTTTACCATGGAAGCCATGCTATGGTGCTTCGGTTCTCAGGCTGACAGAAATCAACTTAGCCCATAATGAAATTGAAATATCAAGTATGTGCAAATGAAACATGATATAGAAAACTGGTAATACTTCTAGATCTGACACATATACAGTGTTTTGTTAGCTACAAAGAGTTTTTCAATATACACATGTGCACTTCACCATGACACTGTGGATATGTAGTTTTACCTGGTAATATTTTCAACAGTTGAGGAAACTGAAGCACAGAGAGCCTGGAAAACTTCTTCAACGTCACAGAGCTAACTACATGGCAACAGGAATCTAATGTTGGCCTTTGGACTCCAAACCCCTTTCTCCTTTCACTAGTTTAAAGCTGAATAAGAAATAGGCACAGAGTGTTTTGTTTTGCTTTGCTGTTTAAGACTAGTGCCCAAGAAAGGAATTTCATTTGAGAAAAATGAGGAGGTAAATGGAAACTTTCAGTGATTCAAAAGGAGGCTTTGGGGCATTTTTTGAAGCTCCCAGTGTTGACAGCCCTGGTACTTTACTGCCTTCATTTCACTGAGAGCCTGTGGAGGGGCCTCGCCTCCTTTCAGGCTTGTCACTAGCGCTTTCCAAGTTCATCTGCCATGATCAAGGTATGTGGGAAAAGAGTGTTCGGTTTGGGTTTAAAGAGATTTCCTTGATAACCGGGTAAGCATTGGAGAAGAGGAGAAGGAAGAAGTGTGATGAAGAACAACATGTGTAAGAAGGACTGTTCAGGGTAGAATTATCTGAGTTGCAAGCCTTGACAGAAGGCAAACAGGGACAGAGTCTGAGGGAGGGCATTATTCTATCAAAGATACCATAGGGAACAGTGTTGAGTTAGCCCTCATCACTGCGCCATCAAGCCAAGGCAACTTGAAGGAGCAGGCATCAGCAGCCATAACCCAGCTACACATAAATATGGTCTCCCCTCACAGTGAGGGTCTATAGTGGAGAAGCCATCTATAAAGTTCACAGGTGACAATACAAGTAATCACGTCTACACCTTCTACAAAAAGCCCTCTAACAAAATAAGAGTGCAAAGAGTTTCATTTGTGCATTCATCCAATAATCAAAAAAACATTTACCATGTGCCAAGCAGCACACTAGATACCAAAAAACAAACATAAACAGAGTCCCTGCCTTCGAAGAGTTCACAGTTCAGGAGGTGAGAAAGATGCATAAATAAATAAGTACAAAATCCAACAACTGATATGAATTTATTTAGTTAAATACAACTACAGCATTGGCACAGTACGCTTCAAGCATAAACAAATCCCAATAGGTCCCCCAACATGTTCTACTTGGCACACTTGCTATTTATCATTTAGCCATCCATATACAGAGGCCCACACTAATACTCAGGCCAAATCTATGTTATTAATCACATATTTGCCAGCTAAGTCACTTCACTGGTGTCTACCCTGCCCAGGTCGCTGTTTTGTTTCTAAGGGAGAAGAATGTGTGTGTGTGCATAAATCTCACCCAAATTGTGTAAGAGCAACCTGAACTTTGGGTGGTGCAAAAGGGGTTCACCATAACATGGCATGTCATTTCAAGTATGGCCCAGAAAGCAACCGGTGACTCACTCTAACACTCTTATGTCAATGTTATATAGGTCAAATCTCATTAAAACAAATTCCAAGAGACTGTCCACCTTCCTCTGTTGCAGCAAGTAAAATCTTAATTTATATTTGTTGGACTGTGTAATTTACAAAGCAGATGCACAGGCATTATCAACACAGTAACCCCTATTTACAGGGATTATTTGTTCATCTTGTTCCTAAGAGGCTGAGGCCAGGAGAGGTTAGGGATTTACCAAGGGCCATGCAGTTCAATGAGAAGGGTCAGAGCTGGGACTAGTCCATAAGCCTGCTGTCCTCCAGTTGGGTGTTTTTTTTTCCCTTCCAAATTGCTGCTTAAATTTCCCACCACAACTGTGGGTAATCTTTGTTACTCAGAAAGAAAGTAAAAGGAGGAGAATAGTAATTCCATAGTCTCCTTGGATCCAACACATTGGACAAGAAGTAAACAGACCATTCTGCTTAAACAGAAAAAAACACTAAAAAGTCAAAGTCTTTGGAGGTGATATGTGCCAGTCACTTCCAAAGAATTTGGTTCAAGCGCCAATGTCTAAAATATATTTTTCCTAGAAATAGCTTTAGCCTGATCCCCTCTCAACAAATCCCACATCACCATCTCTAATCAAGCCTTCAATCAAAGATCTCACCATCCTCAAATTATTCAAATGAAGGTGATTAGGCACTCCTACCTCCACACCTCGAAACAGCACCAGCACCACCCAGTCATGTTTTGCTGAACTCAGCCTCTCCCACACAGAACTTGTTCTTGAGCCAGCCAGCTCTTTGTTAACCAGGAGAGCTCAGGTTGGAACTGGGTGGGGTGCGGGGCTGACCCAGCTTTTCTGTAATTCACAGTCTGACCCTCTCAAGAAGCGGCCTCCAACCAAATCTCAGAGCAGGAGACAGGCTTATCAGAAGAGAGCAGGGCAGCTCAGAACTCAAGTGTTCCCTCTCTTTGCTTAGCCATGCTCGTCCTCTACAGGGTGTGGGGAGAGAAAATGCTGCCAATTCCGAACACAAACATTAAGTCTCCTTCAAGAGAGAACACCTCTCAAACTGAAACGCAAAGAAGCTGCAAATGAGGTCAGGTATTCAGCATATATACAAGGTATCATCTATTTCCATTTCTCTGCAATATCGCCCATTTAGAAGAAAGGCAAACGACAGATTTAATGAAAGTGGGGTTGGAGAAGTGGGGAAGGGATGGCACTGTCACTTGCCAGATGTAATTCCTCCTTGAATGGAACTCTCACCTCAAACTCAGGATGTCCAAACTAACATTCATTCTCTCTCTCATCAAGTGCAGTATGTCCTCCTGCCTTCCCTATGCCTACTTCTGCCATTGCCTCCATGGCTCTCCCTGCCTCCCAAGCTGGAAACCTTAGGCATTACTGTCTCTGACCTGGCCCCTGGCTCCTACACCCAACTCGGCAGTTTATCTTCCCATCCTAGTAATGTCTCTTGACTACTCTGTGGACAAGCATGGTATCAAGGGTAAAAGGACAACCAGGCTTTGGAATCAAACAGACGTAGGCCTCCGTCACCACTCTACCACAGGTCACCTGTCACCTTGGATCATCTGTCTGAGCACAGGTTTCTAGTTCAGTAAATGGAGAATCACACTTCCCTCACTGGTGGCTCTAAGAATTGGTCACATTTAGCAACATATTTGTAGCACGAACCTCAGGGCCTGGCACAGACTAGCGTACACTGAGAGGGTAGGAGCAGGCCTCATTCCCCAGCCTGTAGCAACGAGGGAGTCTCTGTGAAACATGACTTCATCACGCCACTCTTCAGCTCAGACTGCCTCCATTGTTCTCCACTGCCTCAGCAGAGTCCGACTCTGGCTGACCTTCAAGATCACCAAAAACCATCCAGCATGATCTTCCACCTCTGTCTCTGACTCCTCTGCTCCAGGCAGGGTCCACTCACTCAGCAAACATCTACTGGGTACTGACCAAATGCAAACAGGGTGCTAGATGCTGTGAACGTTGAAATGAAAGGCTGCCCACCCTCAAAGAACTCACAAGCGCCTTTCTGGAAGGGGCTGTGTGTCTGGGGGAAGGGACATGGGGGAGGTGAGGGTGGATAAGACCACCATTGTATTACAGCGTAGGAAGTGATGCAGGAGTGGTAAGCACCGTGAGGGCTGTGGGAACACCACTGAGGAAAGTGCACACACGGCCTCTGTTCTTTGCTCCTACACTCAGCCAAGTCCTACTCTGTTAAGTCAAGGTCTTATTCATTCTGGCCCACACCTCTCCCATCTCTGAATTCCTCAAGTTCTTATCAACACTACTCATTTTCAGTCAACCTCCGGCTGATGTCATTTCTTATACTGCTGTGGGTTGAATTTTTTGTATTATTTTTTGTATATGTTGGCTGCTTTTCTCCAGTGGTTCATAGGATCAGAGGAGACAGACTAGACTCTAGACAGCTCTAAATATTTTATGGAACCTACATAATTATTCATGGCAAAGGTGATATATTTGGAACCACCGACAATCACAAAATAATGTATTTACTTAACTTTAACAAACATACTCCCCACTCTCTCCCAGGTCCTGACTTTAGCATGGCTTACTCTTTTTTTTTTTTTCCAAGTCCAACCAAAGACTAGAGACAAGACTCCCAGTTTTCTCTGAAAACTTTCTAAAATTTTTAAAAATCTGTAGTTTTTAAACCTGTAAAAAAAATGTCAAGGGTAAGTTCTTCAAGTAACATGGTAGGTGGACACCCAATATAGTAAACACAAAAGCACAGCTGTTCCGGTTGGAGCTGGGGTGACAGCCTAGTGCTACCCACCTCATCTGGGGAACATCCACCTCGTCACCAACGGCCTGACACACATCCCAGGTGACACACATCCCACGCATGCAGTTACCACCACTGCAACATGCTGGAGAGGCCATCCTGCCCACAAACGTGTGGGAACGGGAAACCTGACACGTGCAAATGTGACAACACGAATCAACAGATAGAGGTGGGGAGCTAGGCCCCCTCAACCAGTGGAACTACAACAAATGGTTACCTATACGGAATACAAAATAAAGGTAAATTCCCTAGCTCACACCATTTATAAAAATAAATTCCACAGTTATTCCAGGCAGATATGTGAGAAGTAAAACTTTGAAAACTTTAGAAGAAAATTATAGGAGAATATCCTTACGATTTGGGGATAGAAAAAGCCATCTTGTGTGTGTGTTTATGTGTATTTAAATAAGTACAAACAATAAAGGAAAAGCTAAATGGATATGATGTATTAAAATTTAAAATTTCATAAACATCAAAGAATTCAATGAAGAGTGGAAAGACAAGCCAACCCTGGAAGAAGGTATTTGCACCGTATATTATCAACAAAGGATGAGTAACCAGAATATACAAGAAGCACCAACACACCAATTATAATAATAATAATAATAATAAAGGACAACCTAAAAGAGCTGTCTCTAGGTTGCAAGTCCAGATTATAGTTCATATTCTTCCGGAGCATGAAGGACAGAACGCAGTGAAATATCATCTTGTCCTACTTAAATATGTTTATATTTTATTAGCATTTATAAAATCTGTTACCATATATTATCTCAGTTTATTTATACAACAACCCTGGGATGTGGGCAGAAGACATCACTTCCTAGTGAGAAGCAAAACCTAGATTTTCAACCTTCTAATCCACAGTCTTTCCATTAAAAAAAATTTAACTCTACTTTTTTAAAACCCCTTGTTCACATAAAAATCTGTACATGACTATTCAGAGCAGCTTTATTCCTAAGAGCCAAAAACTGGAAACAACCCAGCTGTCCTTCAGTGGGTAAATGGTTAACAAACCATGGTACATCCATACCATGGAATACTATTCAGCAACAAAAAGGAACAAACTAGTAATAAACACACACCTGGATGAATCTCCAGAGAATTATGCTGAATTAAAAAAAAAAAAAAAGCCAATCCTAAAAAGCCAATCATACTGTATGATTCCATTTAGATAATATTCCTGAATGACAAGATTGCAGATATAGAGAACTATTCCAGGACTGAAGGACTAAGGTGGGATAAGTGGGTGAAGCAGGGAGACAAAGACTTAAAAGGGCAACATGAGGGATCCCTGTAGGGATGGCACTGCTCAGTACTTTGGCTGTATCCATGTCAATGTCCTGCTTGTGATACTGCACTGTAGTTTCATAAGATGTTAATCATTGAGGGAAATTAAGTAATGATTTGTGCAATCTCTCTGTATTATTTCTTATGACTGCCTGTGAATGTATAATTATCTCAAATAAAATATTTTTTAAAAGGCCTGAAATCACCCTGCCCTGTTGGAGTACCACTCTGCGATTAAATGAGATAAAGCATGAAAAAGGCACTTCACAGATTTCCAGGTGCTCTATAAATACTAGAGGGCAGTCACCACCTTCTTCCACTCTTCCTTCACAACCAGCCTCATCAACATTGTCAAATTATTCTCTCATCTACTGGGCCTTCTACTCCCCTCTAATGTGGTCCTCCCCTGTACTTATATAATCTGTCCATCCTTGTGAATGGGCTGTTATTTAGCTCTATTTGCCCTCTGTCTAGCCCAATAGGAAGCACACAGAAGTGGTAAATAAAAGGGTGATGGGTGGAAATTAGCTCATGATTTTCTTTTTCAATACAAAGTGTCTCGACACTGGTGGAAGTGAGGAGGGGAGTGAACCAAGACGAGGAATACCCCAGCAAGCCATGAGCCCATACCCTGAAAGTCTCATCAGTTACCTCCTCCTTCCCTGAGCCACTGAAAACCCAAGTGAAAGGCCTGTACAGAGGATGTGGCAAAAGCAGCAAAAACATGAGTTCAATTCATCAGGCCTCCTTTTTTATCCTATTTTAAGCCCTGCAAATGAAGGAATTGACCAGTTACAGTTTGGGTCCCTGGAACAAGAAGTAAAGGTAGGTTATAGCATACTCTTCTGGAAAAGATTTTAAAGGATAGTTGACAGCCCTTTTCCTAAAATGATTAGGCTGAGGAATTACCTGGGGCATAGGGAATTGTTGCACAGAAGAATGTACTGACTGATCTGTCAGGATCTCTCAAAAACTTCACACTGTCTGCCTGGGCAAACATTTGGCTCCTGGAGTGGGGAGGGGATTCCCACACTCTGAAAACAATGCTAGCTCCTCACTCCTCCAAACAGTTTTCCAGGGAGGGAGGGAGGGAGGGAGGGAAGGAAGGAAGGAAGGAAGGAAGGAAGGAAGGAAGGAAGGAAGGAAGGAAGGAAGGAAGGAAGGAGAGAGAAGGGGAAAAAAAGAACAAGTGGGTGCTTTGCTGCGCCTCATTTTATCGGATAATTTTTCAAATTCTTACTCAATTACATATCACTCTCTTATCTGCAGTGTTCACAGGCCAAATAACCCTGCTTTCACATCATGCCCACTAAGCCTGCAGAACACAAGGATCCCTCCCCAAGTAATTCCAACTCTCATAAACATGAGATCGTTTTACATTAAGCTTTGTAACAGTGTGTGTTTGTGTGCACACACACAAAGAACCCACAAGTGCCTTTCTTCTAGGAGGAGTGAGGAGATTTGAGGCGACAGATTAAAAACTTGAGAAGTTTCTGGTTTTGCCTAGATAATGATTAACTCTTTTTGATGCTGAATCCAGAAGATCTGGCATTTCTGGACTGGCAGTCCTGCTCCCTGGCCAAAGAAAGCTCAGCACACATTGACTCAGAAGGAAATACCTGGCACAAACTGGTTTCAAGCTTTTACAGTGGGAGCACTACTGGAGTTTTAAGGAACACTAGGTATTTTAAAATTGTGTTATTACTGGCCTTAGAAATCTCCAGATCAAGAACCTCATTAATCAAAGCAACAGATATCATCTACCCAAAGTGTTTCGATGTTTCGTTTCAAATTGCTGACAGCAAAGAGTTGAGATAACTTACATCACCACAAATCACTGAATAAATAAGAGATCAAGAGATAAAACACAATTGACTCCAAGGAAGTTTAAAACACAAAGCCTAGTAATACATTTAAAGATGAAACCATAAACCAGGGGTAGTAGAGAACAGCAGGAAGAACCTTCGATATTTCTTCTCTAACTTCTATTTTTCCCTCAGAATATGTAAAAAGGTGGAAGAATTGTATAACATTATACAGCTAGTCCTCCATTACACTACAGCCCTCCCTCCCTCTCTCCCTATGAATGACATTTTTTAAATGCTGTGATGATAAAAATATGAGTTGTCATTATTATTAATAGCACTCATTTTAAAACAACAGACTGTTACTTAGCCTATTCATTAGGTGAAAATAAATAAATAAATAAATAAATAAATAAATGTGAACATATTTCAACTCCGGGTTACAGCATACCACATCACAATCCACAAAAGAAATCCCTGAGCTGACAAAAGACCTAACATATGAAGAGGAGTTTAAGAGGCAAAGAGACCATCCTTCACCCTAGGAGAGCCTGAAGACACTTCCCCCACAGCCCAGATGTCCAGATGAGCTCCACACAGGTTCCACATCCATACTACCTCCCCCTAAATTTGTCCTAGCCCAGATGTCACAGATTAAAGCCTTCCACTTCCTTATTTCTTTAATTTTAATTAAAAATTAAAGAAAATTAATTTCCACATTTGTAGGTCTCTGAGCTTACTGCAAGTCCACAGTTTAACATATATATGAGGTCTGTCCTGAAAAATCCAAGCCATTATGAAATGACGAGAACAGTTTGCACAACATCAATATAACCTGGCAGCCAAGGAGAGTAGACTAAAATGCGCATGCGTGAGCAATGAGGCCTTCACTGTACTAGTAAGTGGGGGTGGTAGATGCTGTTGAGTGATCATGTGTACTGTGTGGCCGTTGCACTCAAAGTGACTGAGCAAGTAGAGCTACAAATCTGCATCAAATTTTGCATTAAGCTTGAATATTCCTCCATGGAAACTATTCAGATGATTCAGAAAGCTGAAGCTATGGGCACCTGGTGATTGGCAGCCTCACCATGACAACCAATGCGCCGGCTCATGCATCATATCTCATGCAGAGTTTTTTGGTGAAACATCAAATCACCCAGGTGACTCAGCCCCCCTACAGCCCAGATTCGGTGCCCTGCAACTTCTGGCCTTTCCCAAAACTCAAATCACCTTTGAAAGGTTAGAGATATCAGGCTGTCGATGAGATTCAGGAATAAAACAAACAGGCAGCTGATGGTGACTGGGAGAACTGTGTGAGGTCCCAAGATGCCTACTTTGAAGGGGACTGAGTCATCATCTTACGTACAATGTCTCTTGTGTCTTGTATCTTCGTCGATAAATATCTCTATTTTTCATATTACATGGCTGGATACCTTCGGGACAGACCTCAGATACTTTCATTAAAGCACTGAACTGTCCCTAGTAATCAAGTCACAAATCCAATTCTAGGCCCATCAAGTAACTATACCTGCCCTTGTTTTTTCTAACTGTGAGGCACCTCTTCCTATAGTGATCAGTGACACCTAACCAAGTATCACTTCAACTCTCTCCAGGCCAGCTGCCAATCTGCCACCCCTGGGGCCACCCTCTGGAAGTGTGCAGCAGTCACACAGACATGGCAAGCCCTGAGACTGGGGAGCATGTCCTTCAGAGAATACAACAGGTTTTGTATAATATTTACAAGTGTGCCTGCTTAATAGGGAAACAAATGTCATTTTCGATAGGTGCAATATTGTCATCTTCAATATCTTCAATGAGCAAGAATCATGAACCATGAAAACTGGGAGGACCTTGTAAATTTTCTGACTTAACCCCTAATTTCCTAGATGAAAACACCAAGGCATAAACAGGTCAAGCAGGTATGTACCAGGAAGACATTTAAAACACAGCATTAACTTCTTTATACATCAAGCTAATAGGAAATGAAAACGATCAGCCAAATGTTTATAGCACTTTATAGTTTCAAAGGACTTTGAAATATATTCTTTCCTTTGAGATTCACAACAGTGTTAAGTCAGCCTGGGCTCATACTCCATCTTTATCACTTAACTAGCTGTGCATTTTGGAGTAAGCTATTTAACCTTCCTGTGACTCCCCTGTAAAATGGGGATTACAGTAGCTACCTCACGGCTATTGGGAGATTCACAAGTTATATGTAAAGTGCTTAAAGCAGAGCTTAGACTTAAGGAACACCTAATAAATATTAGCCATCATTATTATCCTTAGCCAGGACTAAGAATTGTCCCCATTTTATAGATGAGGTGAGTTATACACCCCCTCTCTCGCCAAATCACAACTGTAAATGGCAAAGCCAAATCAGAACCCAAGCTTCCTGCCTCCAAATCCAGCACTCTCTCCTTTGGAACCATTCTATCTGTGTAGAACCCTGCAGCTCAATTTGGAGCAAAAATATTACTCCAAAAATAGGTACCTCAGTCAAGAACCCACCCTAGCAAGCAGCTTACTCATCTGACAAGACCTGGCCAAATGCCCAACCAACAATAAATAAATACATACAGTGTGGGGCAAAAGTAGGTTTACAGTTGTTTGTATGGAAAATAATACAATAATTAATGAATAACAATACATGAATAAAGTCTGTGTTTCAGGTACTCACAACTATTGACCTACTTCTGTGCCACCCTGTATATATACACACACACACATACATACAAGAAAAAGACTAGTGGGAAAAGGGAACAGATCTCTAAGGGGTTTAAATGTTTGAAGAAATACTTGCCAACTATATATAAACAGGATGCATTTCTTAAAGCTCATGGCATGTAACGTTGTGGCCAGCTCGCGTTCAAGTCCCTTTGTTTTCTGTGCTTTGTCTTCCTGTGGAGCCCGGGCCACCCAGCCATCCACGGCTGTCACCCAGGGAGAAGCACTCAGTCCTTGCCCACCATGCTGTCTATGATTTGAAAAGCAGAATCTGGGTTCAGACAGCAAAGACATGGTCCCAATTTTCACAATGGCACTCAGGGCCCCTGCCCACCAATTGGTGCATTTGTAAAAGAAATGTTAAAAAAAAAAAAAAGACTCTGCCTTCCACCTAACACACTCTTTGTGGGCATCCTAAAATAGCCACAGAGGTGTACTTCCCATCTATTTTTCCTTCCTAACAATATATATTTTGAGTTTGGAACACTCACACACAATGTTGAAATGAAGTCAAGGCTACTTAATACCAAATGACTTGAAAAACAGGGAGGAAGAGTCTTCCTGTTTGTCCCTTTGAACATTTCCTCCCATTTACCGTAGAGCATGCAGCTGCTTCTGACAAGGCAGGAGCTTTCTCCAAACCCATGCTGACAACAGTTCCTTTTCCAGTTCAACTCTGTTCTAACTTCTGGACAAAAAAAGACTTAAAATGTTCTCAACTTTTAGACTTCAAATAGCTGTTTAAAATGATAAATAAATCCAGGACAAATGTAAAATGTGTTTTTCAATTATAGGAAACCTTACTTTTGTTTTAACTCTTTGGAATTTCAGAGTTAATTTTTTTCTTGGTTTCCAAGGAGAGAGACATAATTGAAGGAATCTGATAAACTCGATTATAGCTTTAGAGGAGTCTAAAGAGGCAGTGGGAGAGTAAATAAGGAAAAACACCTCCCACTGGGGAGCCTCCACATCTGTATAGTTTGTACCTGTCCTCGCACAGTGACTCTGTTCACAATGTTTGATCCACTTTAAATTCCACATTAAATTAACATCAGGAGAAGGCTTCTCACTGGAGTAGGGAAGAAATGCAGAAGCATGGCATCAAGGCACTGTCACATCCAACCTCAATTCAGAAAGCATTTATATTCAATTTATAAGCATTGTAGTACTTACTATGTGTCAGAAGCTGGACACGTGGAAATGACAGTTCTGTCTCCAAGATGCTCAGTAAGTTGTAAACAAAGAGATGTAAATGAAAAGATTACAATGTAACGTGGTGAGTGCAATAACATAAGTAAGAGCAAGGACGCTGCTGAGGAGACGCTGAGGGTGCATGCATTAACCTTGCGCAGAAGACAAGGGGAGACGCTGAGGAATCCGGTACAGGGTCACTGTGTGGAGAGCAGGGATAAGCAGAGGAGACTTCATGGAGATGGATGGTAGCACCTAAGCTGGACTTTAAAGGATGAATAAGTGTTTTCTGGGTTCAAGGAAAAGAACCCATTGCCAAGTGAGGATGCAGCACGAAAAAGCATGAAGTACGAAATAACAAAATATGGTAAGGAAACTAGAGGCAGTACCATACTTTATGGTATTATAAAATGTGAGCAGGGTAAGTAGTAAGTAATGGGTATAAAGTCTTTTATGCTATGATCTTAAAGTAAATTTGTTTGTTTCAAAAAAAATCACTTTAGGGCTTCGTGCAAGATATATTATCAAGATCAAATTAAGAAACTATTTCTAAAAATATTATTTGTAGTAGCACTGATCATTCATTTATGCATTCATCATTACAGCCAATATGTATTTACTAAGAGCCACTAATTAGGCTACAATACTGTTGTAGACATGTCTCCTATCTGAAAAAACTCCCATAATAAGAGCTACTTACTTACCATTTAATATTTGCCCTACACTGAACTAGCATTTTATGTGTTTGCAATAAACCAGCAAGGCAGGTCTTATTCATGTCACAGAAAATGAAGCACGGAAGAGAAGGTGAGTGACTTGAGCCAGGTCATAGAGAAAGAAGGTGATGTCAACAAGATTCCAACTGAGGGCTGGTTTCAAAGTCACGTTCTTTGCATTGCATCATACAACCTCAAAACATTCCTACCAGAAGTCCAGTAGAAGAGAGAAGCCTGAAAGACAAACGTTTAAATTATAAGGCAGTACAAGATTAATGCCATAGTGCTATGTGAGTGAACTAGAGAGAAGGGTCATTTCTGGTCCAAGTGACCAAGGAAGGCATCTAAAAAAAAGTTGGTTTTACTGGAATGGTGGGATTTCAGTAGGCAGAGATGTGGGGCTGGGTAGAGAGAAAGCGGTATTCCACGAACAGCACTTAGAATTCAGACTCTGATGACAGCCATTAGAATTTCTGTACCATTATTCACCAGCCACAGCCCTGAGGCAAGTCATTGCATCTCCTATACCTCACTTTCTTCATCAGAAAAATGGGATAAAAGCAGTAATTCCTCCTGGAGTTGGTATAGGGATTAGGAATTAATCTACGGTGTGCAGAGTATTTAGTATAATGCCCAGTACACAGTAAGTCCCAAACAGCAAAATGTTAGCTAATATACTACAACAAATGAATTGAAAGAATGGCAAAGAGCTCAGATAGGCCTCCAAACCTTTTAAAGTAAAATGAGAAATATGGTTAAAATGATAAAATTGAGGCCAAGATTGAGAACCAAGTGAATGTCCCCCTGGGAAGTTGGTCTCTGTTCAGCGAGTGATATGAAATCAACCATCAGAGGAAAGAAGCTATATTCATAACATTCTGAGATCTCCCAGGGGAGCCCCAGCCCCTCCCCCCTTGGAGTCTGGCTCACTTATGACCCCTTCAGAAGAGGCATGAGACCCTAGGGACTGGTTCAAGCCAGGTCTCTGGGAAAACAGATACTGTCAACTCCTAGCACACCCAACACTTTTTTCTTTCTCCACTTATACTATGTCCTCCCTCCTAAACACATAGTAATGACTACAACATAATTATGAACCCAACTTCCCTGGGAGACTATCTTTATTCACAAAGGTTCAATTTTCCAGGAACCAACATGTGTGGCTTGAATCACTATTTATTACTTTTTTAAATTTGATAAGATGTAGCTTTTACTTATTTTTAAGCTAAAGTCACTTCTATAATGTGGTTATTATGTTATAATTAACACATTATAATGAAGAAAATTTTGATTGTGATGGTTTCATGAGTGTTTAACATGTCAAAATTGATCAAATGTATCCTTAAACATGAGCTGTTTATTATATCAGTTAAACATTAATAAATCTTGTAAAAATACAGTAAAGTATTAGCAATTCATGAAATTGTTAAAAAGTATGAAATTGTTAACATATAATGCTCATTATGAGCATAAATATTCGTAAAATAAAAATATGAATGCATATATTAAATCTTAGCTCTAAAAATTTATGACAAGTGATTAAAGATGTATATGCAGGCTAGTAAAACTTTGATGTAAAGGACATTTTTTAAAAATAGGGATACACCCAGGTTCATAGCAGCATTATCGTCAAAAGGTGGAAGCAACCCAGGTGTCCATGGACAAATGAAAGAAAAAACAAAATGTATTTTATACATACAATGGTCTTAAAAAAGATAGGAAATTCTGATAAATGCTACATGAATAAACCTGGAAGACATTATAGTAAGTGAAATTAGCCATCACAAAAGGACAAATACTGCATGGCTCCACTTATATGAGTGGTCAAATAGAGCCTGGGGGGCTGAGGGTAGTGGTGGGAGGGTTTTTGTTTCATGGGTACAGAGTTTCAACTTTGCCAAATAAAAAGAGTTCTCTGGAGAGATAGTAGTGACGGTTGGAAAACAGTGTGAATGTACTAAATGCCCCTGAATGTAAGAACGATTAAGATGCTAAATTTTATGTGGTATATTTTATCAATACAATTATAGAGAGAGGCATGAAAGCACTTACACATTACTATAAAAATCAATAAAGGTGTCATTTTTGTCATTTGGAAAAAACCTTAAGTGCTCTCATTATTTACATTTGAAACAAACAACTTCTGAGATAACTTTCCCAGATTCCCCAAAAGACCAATTCAGTGGCTGACACCAGATTAAAACTGTTCACTTGAATTTATTAGGGGTAGAAGTCTACATACTGACTTTTTCCTTGCAACATGACATTACATTTTCCTAACGAAGCCCTCAGAGGTCTGGAGTATAAGGTAAGCATTTCCCCATGAAGAAAACCTGTCTTCTGAACAGGTGCCTTACAGGTGCCACTGCCAGCCCACATGTATCTGGAGCGAACAGTGGGAGTTTATGAGTCAGGGGCTGGGCACCTGCTGATTTTAAAGGGTGTGGACTTGACATACCAGGGCCAGGTCAGATTCTGCAAACTTCAAACTTCAGAGCAGAGAAATGATCAGGGCTTGTCCAGGCTTTCCTCCTGTGCGGTGTTTGTCAATGTGGCTGGCCATAACTAACGACCTGATGGATTTCTCCAAAGGAAATTTCAGTTCCCATTTTCCAAGAGAATTCCTAAAACGGGAAAAGCTGAGGACTCCTCAAAACACCGTTTCTAATCTTTGCTGCTTTGTACAGCACACAGCATCCCCAGCTCCTTGCCTACCTCCTTCCTCCAGGGTCCTCCAACTCTGAGTTACAAAATACTTGAATTTTTCCAAGAGCTTCATTTTCTTCCTGAAGTTCACCTGACTGCAGAGTTCTATTTTCCCTGAGCAAAGGAAGAGGAGCCTTCAATCATCTCACAGGAAAATGATAGCATCTGCTTGGGGATTCCAATGAGATATTTTACTGCAGCTTTTCACAAACTGATTATATTTAAAGCTCCCTTGGGGAGTGGGGGCTGGGAGGAAAAAAGCTTCAGAGAAGACCTTTGTTGGCATGAGTGAAGAACTGCTTAGGCCTCCCAAGGGAACAAGTTGTTTAAATACCAGCAATCCACATTCCCAAATGCATATGCCCACACAATATGTCCAGAGTTTTAAATTTCACCCCCTGCTCTGAACCGGTCCTGAAAGGGTTAAATTGTTCCAGGCAAAGGCCTGAGGCTTTTCTATCAAAATGCTCCAGATGGAAATTACAAAATTTCACTTCTCAGCTCTGATGCACACCCACTATTCTTCTAAGACATTAAAAAAAAAGAAGAAGAAGAAGAAAGACCCCTAATGTTCTGCAAAAAGAGAATCTGACTGCTCAACACACAGGGCCGTTCTGTTTCAGATAATTCCTCCTGGAATACTTGCATAAACTGTCAATCTCAAGCTTTCCCAGGGACTGTAAAAACTCAAGGCATGGAAAGGGTAAAGGAAAAGGGGACTCGAATAAAGACAGGACAATAGCTGGGACTGTATGCAGTGATAGGAACCCACTTAAATATCACTCAGATTATTGCCTCTGGTAACCACACACCTTACCATCTTTCCACTGCTCCCATCCCAAAAGAAGTGAACAGGATAGAGGCCAAAAGGCCTTAGGTTATGGCCATGAATCTGACCAGAGTTGTCAGGAATTTCTAGAGATTAATGTATATGAAAGAGCTTTGTAAATGGAAAAGAGCCATGTATAAGCACTAAGAATATTATTGCTCTCAAGTCAGACATTGAGAAGCATGAACTTTCGAAGGAATCTGAACACCCACAAACCAGAAACAATGGTGGTTTTTAAGAAGGCGGCTACAAAGCAGGCAAAGCCCCTCATAAAACCACATGGGGTAGGGTTGGGTCTGCAGCCTCAAAAGTCCTTCAGGGCACATGCAAGCAGGTGGTTTAAAGGGAGGAAAAACCACAGAACAGACAGGAACCCACAAAGTCCATTTAGAGTCCACTTGATCCAAACCACCTGACTGAAAAGCAGGACCCAGGACTCTGGTCAGATACCTAGAGAACACCACCAGTCAGTGATTAGGCAGTTTACCCGTTCATTTTACAGGTTTACAGCAGCAATTTTCAACCAGTGTGCTGCAAGAATTTTTAAAAACTAAATCAATACCTGACTATTTAGTCAGGGTCACTGACCTGTTTTCCCTTAGACGGTCAAATAAAATAATTATAACAGCCAACACAACAGCAGCTGTCCAGTGTGAATGAATCAAAATTACACCTATTCTTTTTGTCAGATCAGCAAAAATACGTATTTTTTGGTGTGCCACAAAATTTTAGTACTTAGTTTATGTGTGCCATGGGATGAAAAAGGTTGAAAATCTCTGGTCTAGAGGGTTTACGTGACTGGCCCAAGATACAGTCACTACTACTGGAGAAATTTACTAGAACTCGAGTTTCATTCCCAGATTTGTTTCCTATCATTTAACAGCTGGCACTTTGGGAATGAATAGGCTACACAACCTTACAGGTAGGCAAGAGGGAAGGTTAGCTAACAGAGAAGCAGAGTGGGCTATTATTGAGCACTTACAAGTGCCAGATACTGTGCTACGTGATTTTTGCGTACTACCTCATTGAACCCTAACAACTACCTTCGCAAAAGCACATTATTTTCCAGGTTAGGAAACTGAGACTCAAACAAGTCCCATAACTGGCCGAAGGTTGAAAGGCAAGCAAGTGGCAGAACTGAGATTTAAACCTGGATCCCTTAGACTCAAAAAATCTTGTGCTCTTAACCACCAGACCAAAATAGCAATTTTCTTTGTTATCTTGGCATCTGTAAGTGAAGTAAGACTGGCAACACTATGAGTCCCAGGTAACACATAAAAAGGTGAAAGTCATAATTCCAGCTAACGGGGGAGCAAAGCTAACCCAACCCAAGTCCTTTGTCTCCTCAGTCTATGCTCTTCTGCAGAGACCATGGGCTCTAAAATGTCAGCTCCAAGTGGGAGGGGACTTCGTCTTTTTGACTGCTACACCACCACTCTCAGAACACACAGAAGCCACTCTATAGTTGATGAATAAAGCAATGAAGTCAATCTGCTATGTGACCTAGGGGGGGAGGGGAAGCTTCTTACCCTCCCTAAGCCTGTTTCTTCATGCAGCAAATACAAAATGAGAATTATGTTGATATGAGAATTAAATGAGATGATTCTTTAAAGCACTTGGGGCAGGCTGGAACATAATGAGCACCCAAAATGTAATCTTTTATTAGCATATTACTACTATTATTCACTGACAAATTTTAGCTTTCTAAGGAATTTCCCCCTCTACTATGGTCAGATGATGTTTCATAATAAACATGAACAGGATAGAACAGAATAAAAAATTGGGAGTTGGTAACCTGCTTCTAGTTTCAGATCTACCACCGCCTAGCTGCATGACCTTGAACAAGGCTCTTAATTTTTCTATACTCTCCTCAGCTATAAAATGAAGGTCTAAATCATTCGGTTTCATAAGCATTTATTGGGTACCTTCTCTGAGTGAGACATCATACTCGACCACCTATACAATCTATGAACAGTGTCAATGGGAAAATATCAGAGCAAAGCAAAATAGCCCTGTGCTGTGACAAGGTGAAAGAGAAATCCCAAGTAGCTACCACCTCAATGAGCAGTGTTTGTAAATACACAAAGTGCTTAATTTTGAGACACTCATGAGAAATCTTTCACCATTAAGGGATCAGCAGATATAGTTCTATTAACACCTATCAGCCCCTGAACCTTCCAAAAATTGAACATGTAAAATTATTTTGCACTCAGTCAAATGGTGTGCTACTGGAGAGAAATCTGGGAAAGTCAAAGTTATTCACACTCCCTATGGCAACAAATTAGAATAGGATGTGTTTAAAAAAAAAAAGAAGAAGAAGAAGAAGAATGCCATATCTGGTTAAAACTGCAACAGGGGGCTTCCAGGAGCAGAATGCAGTGCATCTGGACAGGACACAGAGGTAGTGGCCTATTGTTTACAAAAACAGGCCTAGATTATGAACAGTGACAAGTAGCCAAGACCTCAATTATAACTCAAAATCACACCTCTCCCAAGCCCGGTTCAACTGAAGGTATCAATGTCAACTTCCTGATCCTCTGTAAGAAACCCACTGATATTTGCAGCCAAGTGGATCAAAGGTCCCCCAGCACCTAAAGCACTGACCAACCTGACGACATTAAAAGGATCCCACAGGCACAAGAGGTACTTCAAACTACCTTCCAACCTTCTAAGAGATAAGACAGCTGCTCATTTCAAACTCTAACTCTGCTCCTACCCCAGACAATCATTAGAGAGGAAACATGGCCCTTCCCAAGTCTTCTATGATAGGAAAAGGTCTCCTAGCACTGGTGCAGGGAAAGGAGGGGCCCCTCCCTCTGTACTCTGAAACAAAGGAAAACCCAGAGCTCCAACCATGTGGTGTAACAGCCAAGGCCACCCACCTCTCCCACTCCCCAGCTGAGGAGGTCTCAATGGGCTAGAGCCACATGGCCCTTCCCAGTCATTGGCCTTGCACAAACACATGCTGGGGCTCTTAAACAGGCAGGAACCCCTCCTATTAGAACTGCTGGTTTTAAAAAAGGCTATCTGGAAAGAGGCTTTGATTCACATGCCAAGTCAGGCAGTCCACCGGATGTGAAGACAGGTCCTTTAGTTTCTCCGTCTCCACATTATGCTTTAACCTTCACATTTTTGCAAAGGTAAGTGGGTCGTTAAAAGCATGTATTCTGGATCAGAGGATGACCATGCAGAAGAGTTAAACAATAATGTCTTCCCATCCCCCAGGATCAGCACCAACCAGCAACCCTAATATCCCAACTCCATTCACGTTTAGGTGAGGGCGGAGACCAGGTGTGAGAGACCTTATCCTCCCTGTTCCCTGATCTCTCTGAATGCAGGGCAACCAGAGACCAGGCTGGCACAAGGTTCACCTAAAGTACCTACAGAGTTTGTGTTGAATGCCACAACAAATGTCTTGTCTGGATAGAGTGGCTCAGAAAAAAACCATCTCTCTCAGGGCTCTCCAAAAGGTACACATTCTCAAGGTTACCTTTCTCTGCGTGGACTCTTCAACCTTTGGAATAAATTCCCTAACACCTGTCAGATTTCAGTAGTCCTTCAAGAAACCTGACCCAGACAACCAGAGGCAAATTGCCGCCTTTCTCTCACCAAGAACCTCCAGCCCCTCCCCCCACCCTATCCAGCTTGGGGGAAAGGGCTGACAAAATAGCAGCCAGCCCTACAGGAACAAACCCTAAAGATGACTCAGAAAATCCCTTTCCTGAGCCTGTAGCCCCTGGCATTGCCTGTACCTCAGAGGCTCAGACCCACCTATGAAACCGCCTCTGAGGTCAACCTGCCCCACCTGCTCCACCCAAAGAAATGAAATCTCCTGAAAATCAGGATGGAAATACATGCCTCAATGGTCCAAAAAGCCTATGTATAATGCTATTTTTCCCAGCCCTTACCTTTGACCTGAGTATCGTACTCTGCTATGATCTCCTTATCCTTTTTGAATTTGGCTGGAGACGTCATGTTTTCCTTCTTTCTTCCAAATTCGAATTGTTAATTGATAGATCCACGGGAAAAATCCAACCACCGAAATCAATACCTCCAAGACCGCTTCTCCCCAGGGCAGAAGAGGCCCCCCGCGGTGTTCTCCAGCGCTCCAGGGAGCGCGGGCTGCGGGCTGGGCAGGCGGCTACGGTGGGCACATGCAGCCGGTGGGCGCTGGGGCCGGGCGCGGCAGCTGGTTCCTGTGCTAGAGCCCGAGCAGCAGGCTCAGCATTAGCCGGGAGAACTGCAGGGCCCGGAGGCTGGCCTGGGGTCTGACATCAACGACACAAGCTCGGAGTGCAAGTCCTTCCGCACAACATGGTGTGGAGGGTGCGGGGGTGTGGACGCGCCCAGCTGTGTCCTCGGGAGGGAGTGGGTGCCTATTGGGGTGCCAGGGGAGGGTTGGGCGTGCTTCGCGGTTTTTTGTTGCACAGGCTCTAAGATGCCGCAAATCAAATCCCAAACGGGAGCCGCAGCAGCACGGACTGGATCGGAAGTCGTTTGCTCCGGTTCACTTGCCTGTAAATGCAGGGAAAAGGGGAGGGGGCGATCAGCCGCGGCCCAGATCCTAATCGCTGCAGGGGTGGGGTAGGGCACGACGTTCCTACCCCGGCCACAGCCCATTCATCTCCGAGAAACGCCACCCAGCAGGGAGAGGTCAGCGCTGCGACGTGGGGAAGCTCCCTCTGGATTTTGTTTTAAGGCTGAAAGACAACACTTTGGAGCAGCCGCCCTCGCGGGCTTCGGGTGGAGACTGCGACGGGAACGCGGGGCTCCGGGTGGGGACTGCGGCACCTCGGCGGGCCTCTCGAGCCCCGTCAGCGCTGGGCAGCCGCCAGCCGTAGGGTGCCCTCACTGGCCAGGCTCCGACTCGGCCCCTGACCCCGGCGAGGCAACTCCCTGGACATCAAAGGGGATCAAAGCCGGGAAAGGACAAGCCACTCGGGCACAACTTTTCTTCCCCTCCTGCCCCTCCTCCCAGTTGTTTTGTTTTTGGTTACTAGCTTCTCTTGGCAGCAAAATGTTGGGGGGGGGGGGGGGATCTGCAGGAAAAAGCCCGCCCGGCATGGGACACAACCAGGAAAACAATGTGGTCGGCAGAAGCAGGAAACGGGTGAGAGGCGAGGGTCGGAGTCGGGAAAACCGGGAGGCGGGAGGAGGAAGGCAACCGACGCCTGCTTCAAGCCAGGGATGAGAGTATCTCTAAATGCTATCCCCCAAATTTTTTGTCACCCAAGCACAGATATCCCAGATACCGCACCCAATCCCGTGGTGTGTGTGTGGGGGGCGGGGGGGTCGTTGAGAGTCGCAGTCCCGACTCCTCGCACCAGGAGGTGCCCGAGGAGATCCCGCCCCTGCTCTGGCCCAGGAAGCGGGAGGAAAGCCGGCGGGAGGGCAGAGCCCGGCGCCTCGCTCCCCGGCGTGCCGCAGCTGCCACATTCACTCCTTGGCTGCCCCTTTCCCTCTCTGTGCCGGGAGGAGGAGGCTTCCGCCGGTGTCTCCCACTGCCCACTCCCGGAAAAAGGGCCGCACGGAGATTGGAAAAAGGAGAAGAGACGGCGAGGTGTTTCGAGCGGGCAGGAAGCAGAAACCGGAGGATAGGTGGGGTCCTGAGGCTACACGGGACCCGGGGGTAGCTAGAGCTGCCGCACACGCTTGTAAGACGGGAAAAAGGCAAAGGGACGATTACCTTGAAGGTGGAGGGGGCGTTAAGAAACTATCGAGGGCCGCGATGTTACATGGGGTGCAGGGATGTTAGCAACTTTGGGGACCCATATTAGGCGTCTGGGCATCAGTGTGCGAAGAGGAGCCATTCCAGGCGGGCCAGGGGCTGGGACCCGGGACGAGCCCCGGAAGCAGTGCGGAACACCCATCCCGGGTCCAGAGCTGTAAACCAGCTGTCTGCCAGGGCTTGGAGACTGGGTTAAAGGGCAGCCCGTGGTTTCGGGTGATGCCAACTACGGATGTCCCAAGTTGGACCAAGCTGCCCGAGTGCAGAGGACTTGGGAAGGGGGCTGGGTGCGGGCTGCGCGGCGGAGTGTGAGCCAAGCCAGAGCCCCAAGCTGTGCGGTGAAGGGCGGAGAGAGACGCAGTCCTGACAACTATTACGAGCTGTGCCCGGAGTTTTGCAGAGGGTCTCAAGGGAAGCAGTCTGAAGGATTGCGAGGGAGGGGGTCTGAGGGATTCCAGGCATCACCGCTAAAGCGATGCAGCAAGCAGCATCCGCGCCCTCTCCTTTCCGCCCCAGCCCAGGTTTGTGCGGTCAGGGCTGCAGCCCCGTGGCCGGGAAGAAGAAAGGGGAGAGGAAAGGAGCCTTTACCTGGCTCTGACGCGACGGGTCCCAGGCCCCCGGCTCCGCTTTCCACTTAAGAGTTCTCTTCCCACCACCCGCTCCTACGCAGATTGGTCCCCTAGTCCCCTCAGCAGCCTTCGCCAACTCTGCAGGACCCCGCGGGGAAGCGGAGCCCACCCCTTTGCCAATCAGCGCCCGCATGCTATCGACCGATGGGGCCTATAGCCAATAGGAATAGCGGATCCCGAGAGTCCAAGAACGAGGAGGAGGGACTGGCTAAACTTCGAGGCGTGACTAGCGCTACAGAGGCGCAGTCTCGGAGTAAGCTCCTCCCCCGGTGGCCAAACCCTAAAGTAGAATGAATGGGCGGGATTAAATTGGAACCAACAACCAAACACAAATTCTTGAGAAAAGGTACGACCAATTGGACAGGGGTGAGAGGAGGGGCGTTGCGGAGAATTTTGGCCAATAGAGAGTAGAGGCCAGTGCGGACTGTAGAACGTCTTCCAATAAGAAGCGCGAAGGGCGTCTTACCTCTCTCACGGGGAAGGCCCGCCCAAACCTCACAGAGTCCACCAATGATATTGGCAGCAGGGCCGTGCTAGGCCAACCAGAAAGCCGAGCTGATCTCGGCACCGTTACTGGGGCGGGGAGTACGGTCTCCTCACCACTAAGATTTCATCAGGGGCGCCGGAGCCTTCCAATGTGGGGCGTGGGCGAATTCTAGCTCTCCCAATCGGTGTGGGGCGCTGGAAATTCAAATTGACGGTTGGAAAAGCAGAGAGCGGAAGAAGGGGCAAAAAACGACGTGTTCGGTGACTGAGACACCAACGCCGACTGAGCCCCAAAAAGCGACCTTCGCCCCGCCCCACCACCTCCACCGCACGTTCTGGAGCGGCCGCTCCGGGAGAACCTGTGGGGAAGGCTGGGGGCACGAGGGAGAACTGCAGGGAGGGGGACGCGAGAGCCGGCATTCTGAGTGCCGAGGGCTGCCGCGAGACAAGCGTAGCCGGAGTCCGACGAAGGAGCGGAGCGGAGGAGGGTCTCGGGAGGACTAAAGAGAAGGAAACAGGGATCGTCCCGGTGGGAAGAGTTCGGAATTTCCTAATCCTGGGGAGAGGAGAAAGATTTCCAAAGAGGAGGCGTGGGTAGGGAGACTTGGTCTACGATCCGACAGAAACGAATTCGAGTTCTCCGAGGGAGGAGCTTAAGAAAGGAGAAACTTTAAAAGAGATTGTACTGGATACGCTTAGGGAATTGCTAAAGGGGCGGGAACTAGAGTAGATGGGAGGAAGGGAAAACGGTAGAGAAGTTCCCGAAGCTAGTTGCAGCCCGGCCCTCCCCATCTCAAACTCCACTCCCTTCCCGGAGAGTTAAAAGGAAAGCCAAAATTACTGCTGCTCTCTTGTTCCTGCTCAATATTACTATTATCCTCCCAGAGGCAAACAGAAAAGAACTCGTTTCCTTCCCAATTTCAGGGCTTAGAAAAGCTTGGGGCCTCGCAAGTGTATTTTTAGCCTGGGGAATCAAATTAGGAGGGGTCTCGCCCTTGTTTCCTTTTTCAAACTCCCACCCCTCATCCTTCCTGGGACGCCATGTCTACCAGCAGTTGTAGTTTCAAGGACCGGTACGTGTCCATCCTGTATTGCAAGTTCTGTAAACAAGCGCTCAGCTCTAGGGGAATGAAGGCTGTTTTGCTGGCTGATACTGAAATAGACCTTTTCTCTACAGACATCCCTCCTACCAAGTAAGTCATGCTAGTGGCGGGCAACGGTAGCCTTTAACTAAATGGGAAAATTTGATGGCTTGGACCTCTGGGAGTCAACAAGGAGATTATTATTTTGGTGTTCCAACCACTCCCACCAGTCTGATGAACCCCTTGGAGTATAACTAAGCGGGCAGACTGTCTGGACAAAGCCTGTGGTTTAGCCGGAGTGGTCAGTCCTGATGTAATGCTTCTGGTCATGTGACCACATCCCTAAATTGGATCCCTGGCGCTAAGCCCTGCCCAATTGTCCTATCTCACTGGATCCAGGCCACGACCTAGACTCTAGAGAAATTCAGGGAAGCTTTACTGTTAGATCAGGTTTTCCGTTTTCATCCATAGTTTTACACCAAAAATTTAATAGTTTTCTATCATTATTTGCAATGGCATGCCAATTCAGATTGTTCATATAATCCAGTATTCTTTCCTCAAAAATCTCTTTCTGAATGAGAGATTATATTTGTATGGAATGAAATAGAGACAGGCCTAAAATAATCCTTGTCTCCCACAAAGCCTATTTTGGACATCACTCAATCACTTCTGTAATTGTCTTTTTAAATTCTATTTTTAGTCACTTTTCGGTGGTAGGGTTTTTAAGAATTTGCTTTCTATTTGGAAAAATAACAATTTTATTTGACTCAAATATACCTTTTTCTAGCTCTCAAAGGTAATTTCTCTTTCCATGGTCAACATGGCCCTTACAAGATTTTCAAGATTTAGCTCTTTATTGAATCTTTATTAGTGAAAGAGTAATTATCCAAAATATGAGTGAATAACTATTCTTTAGACAGAAGCCAGAGGAGGCAGCTAATAGTCATAATACTTTAAAATGAATTTCATTATAATAAAAACTTTTTAAAAATTCCAATACAGTGAAAGCTTAGAACCCTTCCTCCTTTGAAATCTTTTCTGCATTGGTTCAAGTGTAGTCATGACTAATGACAAAGCCACGTATTGCAACAATAAATGTTAATATTAAGTATATGTGTGTGTGATATGTTGCAAAAAGAATGCACTAGACAATAAATCTGGAACCTACTATTACAAAGGTCCTATGACTAAAATATTATTAATATTGTAAAATCTTTACAATAGTTGTGATAAGAAATAAGACAGTCATAAAGAGGGCTCAGATATGTTCATTGTTAGAGGTTAGACCAGAGTTTAGAATACAGTCGGGTCTTGTTTTCTTCACTTTGTTGTAGAGTTTATAATAGTATGGATTAATGTGTGTGAATTGATAAACACAAGAGGTTTGTCATATGGTGAGCTCACAAATATTAACTGACTCTTACAAAATATACTATAGTTCTACTTCAGACTGTCTTTCAGCTCTTTGGGTGTCCAAAATTCATACTAAATCACAATCAAAAGAATATTTGCTAGCAAGGATATGGAAAAATTGGAACCCACGTGCACTGTTGGTGGAAGTGTAAAATGGGGCTGCTGCTATGGAAAAGCATCACAGTTCCTCAAAAAATTGAAAATAGAATTACCGTATGATCCAGCAATCCCATTTCTGTGTATATATATCCAAAAGAATTCAGTGCAGGACCTAGGAAAGATATTTGCACATCCATGTTCTTAGCAGCATTATTCACAATAACCAAGCAGTAGAAGCAACCCTAATGTCCATCAATAGGTGAATGGATAAACAAAATGAGTTATATGCGTACAATGAAATATTATTCAGGCTTAAAAAGGAAAGATGTCCTGTCACATGCTGTAATATGGTAGAACCTTGAGGACATTATGCTAAGTGAAAATAAGCCAGTCTCGAAAAGACAAATACTGTATGATTCTCCTTATATGAGGTATCTAAAGCGGTCAAATTCGCAGAAACAGAAGGGAGAATGATGACTGCCAGGGGCTAGGGGGAGAAGGTAATGGGGAATTGTTTAATGGGTATAGAGTTTTCATTTTACAAGATGAAAAGGGTCAGAAGATCTGTTGTACAACAGTGTGAATACATTTAACAGTTCTCAACTATACATTAAAAATGGTTAAGTTAGTAAATCTTATGTTGTATGTGTTTTAAATTTTAGAAAAGTATATTTGACTATCTCTACACTTTCTCTTCTATAGCACAGTGGACTTAATTGGAAGATGCTATTTCACTGAAATCTGCAAGTGTAAACTGAAGGACATCGCGTGTTTAAAATGGTACTTACGGCGATATTCTAGATAGCCCTGGTTTTGGGAGAGGGATGTTGACACCAGAGCAGACACGAAGGTTCAGTGAGCTGCATCAAGCTCTGGTTATAACCTGTGCAAAGAGCCATTGAAAAACCATTTAGAGCTATTTTTTAAAGGGTCTTGTGACACTTTAAATTTGTAAATAAGTTTACAATTTTAGAAAATTCATTGACAAATATCTGCTTTAATTTTTAGAAAAAAAAGCAATGTGCTTTAGAGGGACGAGACACTTGGATTTACAGTTATAAAAATCAGGTTTGAGCCCTGGCCCTACCCTTACTCTCTATGTGATCTTGAATAAACTCTCTAAACCTCTAAACCTCTGGAACTGTTAACTTATTTAATTTATATCTTAAGAAAATAAACTTGAGAAGATAGGAACTATCTTCTTAAGATAGAAATTAAAATATCTTTGGTGTTTGCCTTATAGAGTTGTAAAGATCGAATGAATTATGAATGTTAAAAGGCTTCATAAACCATAAATTGCCACACAGATCAAAGCTTATTACTATTATCTTTTTTTAAGACTTTATTTATTGATTGATTTTTAGACGGAGGGGAAGGTAAGGAGAAAGAGGGAGCGAAACATCAATGTGTGGTTGTCTCTGGCACACCCCAAACTGGGGACCTGGCCTACAACCCAGGCACATGCTCTGATGGGGAATCAAACCCATGATCCCTTGGTTCATAGGCCTGCTCGCAACCCACTGAGCTAAAAGAGCCAGGCTTTTTTTGAGAGGTAAATGTGAGTGTTATGAGTCCCATTTTAGAGAGAAGTTGAGATTTTCTCATTTAAGTGGAGTTTGGATTATAAATTATAATCCTAACAATTTAAATTAGCAAACTCGTCTTTTGTGCTAATGACTATTTAATTTTATTCATTCATTCAAACTATATAATGAGGTCCTCCTACCAGGTGCTAGTCATTGTTCTAGGGGCTGGAAACACACAGTAAATAAAACAAAGACACTGGTCTTTGAACATATTTTAATAGGAACACAATCAGTCAATAAGATATTTAAATAAATGAGACATTGAATAGGCTAAGAAGTGCTCCAAAAGAAATAATAATAATGACAGAATCACAGAGTTTGGGAGACTGGGTAAGAGATATTTTTCATAGCATGATCAGGGAAGACTTCTCACAAGAGGGTAACAAGAGTTGAATCCTAAAGGATGAGAAGGAGAGAGAGAAAGAATGTTCTAGACAGAGCCCAAGGCAAGAAAAAGCTTAAAATGTTCAAGGAATAGAAAGATGATGGCAGTGTGGCAAAGACATCATGAACACCTGAGGAGAGTAGTATGCGTAGATTAGAGAGCTAGTCAAAACACAGATAATCTAGAGCAGAACTGTCCAATAGAAATATGCAAGTTGCAGATGGAATTTAAAACTTTCCAGTAACCCTATTTTTTTTTTTTTTTAAGATTTTATTTATTTTTAGAGAGGGGAAGGGAGGGAGAAAGAGGGAGAGAAACATCAATGTGTGGTTGCCTCTCGTGCAGCCCCTACTGGGGACCTGGCCTGCAACCCAGGCATGTGCCCTGGCTTGGGACTTGAACCAGCTTGGAATTTGTAGGCCATCATCAACCCACTGAGCCACACCAGCCAGGGCTCCAGTAACCCCATTTTAAAAAGTAAAATGAAACAGGTGAAATTAATTTTGATCATGTATTTTATTTAACTCAATGTAACCAAAATACTGTCATTTCAACGTGTAAGTAATGAAATATTTTACATTCTATTTTTTATTCTTTGTCTTTCACATCTGGTATATGTTCTATACTTAACAGCACATTTCATTTCAGGCTAGCCAAATTTCAGGGGCTCAATAGCCACATTTGGATAGTGCAGATCTAGACCTTGGTATGAAGGAATTTACTGTTTGTTTTCATTTTTGGCCAATGAGAAACCACTGAAGGGTTTTTAAGAAGGGAGCAAAATGATCTGATGTGTCCCTACTGGAATATTAGCTCCATGAGAACAAAAACCCTGTCTACCACTATGTTCCTAGCACTTAGAATAGTACCTAACACAGAATACAAGGTCAATAAACATTAGTTGAATGAATGAATAAGGGTAGTAATTAAAGCCATAGAATTTACTCTTGCAATGTAGTCTTACAAAGTCCAAGAACAACTTTTGTTTTCATTTGTTTGCCTTTCAATCAGATTAAGATTAGAAGACATATTTTAGGTGGACTGCTACCTTTCACATAGTATTTTTATAGAGCCTCACAAAAATGACTGATTCCCACATCTCACTGAGTGAGAAATAATCAGATTTTTACAGGTCAAGGTGTAAGCAGGTTATGTTGTCATTTTAAAAAATAGTGCTAACTAAAATATTCCCTATATATTCACTCCATTTAATAGTAACCAGATAAGGGGAAAATCTATGGAAGAGTAAGGTACTTTTAATCAGATGCATAATCCTGAAGACAGTAAAAATTTTTGCAACTTTCTCTAGAGGCTGTGCATTTGCTTTTTTTCTGAATTCCCTCAAAAACGCTGAAGATAAAATTAGAGCAACCAGCTTGTGTTTGGTTTACAGGGGCTTGTGCTGTCTTCCTATTCCTCCATCTGTTGAAATAGTTTTTAGGTGCTGGAATGGAACTAGGACATATAAGAACCCAACTTGCCACCATCCTGGGGATAGCAAAAACCTTTTACCCACAGATCTGAATTTATTTAATGTATTTTGTGTGAGCAGCACATCAATTTGGGGTGCTTTACAGAACAAATCACAACTTTATGCCATCTAGAAGCTAGCTTCTGAAGGGAAAATGCATAAAATAATGCTAGCAAAGAAATAGAGATGTGTTAATATTATTTCACTTAACCTAAAGACTATTTTCCCACTTGACAATAGAACTATAATCACTATTAGAGTAATTTGCATTGGTAAGATCCCAGCAATAGAGGATATTAGGAGGAAATAGGATCTTTATATTATCTATCTACATTAACACAAAAATGCTTACGTGGCCAAGTATGACCGGCATCTAACAATATTTACTTTCTTTTTTAGTGGGAACATTGTAGGTTATCATGTGATTGTGCCATGTTGTTCCTGCCTGCTTTCCTGTAACAACGGACACTTCTGGATGTTTCACAGCCAGGCAGTTTATAGTATTAACAGACTAGACTCTACTGGTAAGAAACAATTGACTCAGACATTCCTCTAACATCTTGTCTATCACTATCTGAGTGGAAATCCCAGGAGATCATTTTAGGGTTCCCTCTGAGACCTTCTTACCTGCACTGGATCCACTAAAGTAAAACATCGATCATATTATCCCAAACACTTACTTGTGGGTACTACTGGCCAAAATTCATTGCCATTTCTATTTTGATCATTGTATTTAAGAGCCTCAAGCTTGGCTGGATTTCTTGGGGCTTTTTTAATTATCATTTTAATTTGTTCTAAATTGCTGCCTTGATACATATTATGACCCCAGAGAATTTTGGAAGATTTTAGGTTTAATAGTCAAGTGTGTGTGTAAGGAAGGGACGATGGGAAGCCTGGGGCCGTGGGGTGTTGGGAGGAGAGATGACTAGGTAACTTCTGTATTTGGTATATTGCTTCAGGATAAAAGTAGACATTTTGACATCTATATTAATAAATTATGATGGAATTTTAGTCAAAGGAAATATTTAATACCAATGTGTTAAACTAATTATTTAGTAGGAAAATATACAACCAATTCTTAAAATATATTTAAATAATACATTTTGTATTGTCTAGAGTCATTCAGTTTTGTTACAGAACACATGTTCTCATTGTCTAATACCTATTTACACAACAAATGAAGTTGGCATTTAGTGGGACTTTTTAAATGGGAATTAAAGTTTATAGAACAAGTTTAAAGAACTTTATGGACAGTCCAAGTTGGCACCAGCACTCAGGTTTTTAAATATGTTTTAGTCTTTTTCAGAAGTTTAAATATATTCCTTTTTTAAAAGTATGATTTGCCTTCACAGACTAAAAAACAAAATATTACAAATTGTAAACGAGGTTGTCGGGGTCTTTAAACCCTCCAATTATGCTTGGGTTTTTAGAGACACTGATTTTTTTTTTTTTATCACCTGGCATTTAATTGGGGCTCTCAACCATTGGGGGTGGGAGGGTGTGGTTCTTAATTTAAGACTCTAGTGTATTAAGAAGGACATTTTTTTTGAGCAAGGACTTAACTGAACTTCCCTAGGTGAGATACAGGCATCTAATTTAGGTGTCCAGCTTTATATTTGCGCTGCTCAGGGGACACATTAAAGGAAGTTTCTGCTTTGACATTTTCCCTGCTTCATGGAATTTAAAACATTGGATGGATATTTTTCAATTTTGATTTACTTTTTAATATTGGTCAGTTTTTTTTTAAAGATAAAAGCTTAACATTCTTCCATTTGCATTGAATCTAATCCATGAGAAACAGATATATCACAGGATTTCCTTCCTCCCTTCTCAACAGAGAGAGGAAGGTGCTGCTTCTGTCAGATCCAATCTCTTGGTTTATTTTTTCTTCTTTGAACTAATTGTGCTGAGCTACTCATGTCTCTGTGTATTGACTCCAAGAATATCAAACTTCTCCCTAATATTGTGATTTAAAGCAGGATTTTCTGGACATTGGCTATAAAACAGGGTTTCTCATAGTTGTTGAAACTGTCCTTGACACACCTGAATCAGCAGCATCTAAGGAATACAAACACGAGCTTTATAAAATTCTAGAGTGTTTAGACTGAAAGGGCCCCAAGAAGCATATGTTCTAGGCTAGCCTACACATGTAGACCTGACTTCCTGAAACTTTCCTGAGGAAGCTTGTGGAACCTCAATTCAAAGTCATTGGGTTTGGCAAATGCCCTCAAAGGCACATTCATTTCAGCTCTCCATGGACCTTTATGGGTTCTAATTGTCCCTTACGTTCAATGCATGTTACCAGAAGCAAAATACCATTTATTCTTGGGGAAAAGGTGTTTTTTATTATAAACAATTCAAACACACAAAAAAAATTGCAGAAAATAACATGATAGGCTTCTGAGCGCTAAAATAGTTGCTAACTTCTTGCCTGATTAGATCCCAGTATCTCAGCCAAGAGAGACAGTTGATTGTCTCCACAGTGCAGCAGTGCACATTCTTGTACATGTCTCCTTGGGCACCTGTTTAAAATGGGCAGTTAGAGGAAAGGATGAGTGATGGGTCATACTTGGAATATATGTAATTTTTTTCATTCACACAGTAAAATACTGTACAGAAATTAAAGGAAATGAGCTAAATTGTACATATGGACATAGGTAGATCTCAAAAATATCTTTAATGAAAAAGCAAATTAGAAAATATACATATAATAGCATATTGTAAAAATTTAAATACACAAAACAATAATATATATAGTCTGTGGTTGCATGCATCTGTAGTAAAAGTAGTAAAAACACCCATGGTGTCCTGGTAAGTAAGAGGTAGAAACTGAATTCAGACCAGGTCTCCAAATCCTGGCCTACTCCATTCCACTATGTGGCCACAATCTCAGTATATGTGGAGTGAGTGTCCAGACTTGCTGAGTCCTCCCTGTGCTTACACTGCCACTGGACAGCTTGAGATTCTCTTTCTTATCGGACTTCATTGGCTCTTCTAAAGGTTAATTTTTTTCAATTTAGTGCTTTCAAGTTATAATACCTTCCCAGAATAAACCATCTCTTTATCCTTTACCATATATGTGGTCTTATTCTATATATTAATACCAGTGCTAGATTCTTTAATATGAAATCTGACTGTCCATTCATAATGAGGGTTTAGATTGTTGTTTTGTTTATTATATGAACTGCTACTACCTGGTCTAAAGCTTACAGTTCTACCGTCACCACCTCTAGACTAAAATCCACATACATCAAGGATTATGTATATTGTAACTGGCTCCGAACCTTGCTTTTTTTTTTTTTTTTTTTTAATCAGAAAAAAAGCACCATCTCTTTCCATATTTGTTGAGGAGATGAGGAGATTTATTCAGTTCTTTTCCCTGAACCCTCCAAAGAGACACTTAATTTAAAAGGATCTTGTGAGATCCCCATTCTCAAAAATCATTAAAATAGATTTGAAAAAGTATCACTGTAAAGTTATCATGGCATAATGTGGCTCGTGGCTGGGTTTGAGTAAATGGACTCCTAAGGTCTTTTTGCAAGATTCTAGAATTCAAGTCCTTGCTTAAAAGGGTTTTAAGAATATTTATGTTATGCTAAGCGAAATAAGCCAGGCGGTGAAAGACAAATACCATATGATCTCACCTTTAACAGGAACCTAATCAACAAAACAAACAAACAAGCAAAATATAACCAAAGACACTGAAATTGAGAACAGGCTGACAGTCACCGGAAGAAAGAGGGGAGGGAATTTCAGGGGGAAGGGTTTACAGGAACAAATATAATGGACACATGGACAAAAACTAGGGTGGAGTGGAAATGGGAGGGAGGTGGAGAGGGCTGGAGCGGTGGGCTGGGATGGGAATAAAAGAAGAAAACTGTACAAGAACAACAATTAAAATAAAATTTAAAAAAATAAATAAAATAAAAATACTTATGTACTACATAAATAATATTATGTAATTTTATTTGTGGTACATTCTTTCATAGCTTTTCTTTTTACTGCTAACACTATGATTTAATAGAAGGATATTAACATAAAAAGTTTCATCTAACTGTAGTGAGCACCAAATAATTTTATAAACTTTTATTTCCAGGTGTTAACTTCCTACTTTGGGGCAACTTGCCAGAGATAGAAGAGAGTACAGATGAAGATGTGTTAGATATCTCAGCAGAGGAGTGTATTAGATGAATAGAATTATGACAGACAAAATAGTCAAACGTTTTACTATTTAAAATATGTATTAATGGATCAACTTTAAAATTGTTAGTAAAGATTGTCCAGTGATTTCTTTTTTTTTTGGAAAACAAAAATTGCTCATTTGTTGATTTATTTATTTGCTGTCTTAAATTAATTACCTGAGTTTAATCTGAGCCAATGTAGTTCTTCTACTTATACGTCTTTTTCTTCCTCTTTCTATTCCTCTACCCAATACATGTGTATTCTTACATTTAGATAGGGGAAGATTTTTTTTCACATGTCACTCAGCTACCTCCCGATGGAGGGAAGTTTTTCTTAAACTAGATACCAGGTACCATTATTTTACATTCCTGAATAAGGGGCATTAGTACCCACACATAAATTCATGCATATTACCATGCATATATATGTGATGCTCAACCTGGAATTAAAGCTTAACAGAAAATTTTAACGAACAAGCTAATAGGTTTCCATAGGTACTAGTTATCATATGTTATTTTGGTGATAACTACTTCAATATGGAATGATACTTTGTGAGTCAAGAAATATAATGAATTTTTAAAGGTATGGAGAAATCCTCTTGATTCTTCAATATGATTTTAAATAAATGATTTTATCAGAAAATTATCAATATATACTGTTTACCAATATTATTTATTTACCTTCTAAAATCATATGGGTATTGTATTATGAAAGCCAGAGAAACTGAACCTCTGTCTTTGTTATTTTCTAGGGCTTTCTCTGTAAATAGCAAATTTTAGATGAATAGTCTCAGTCCCAACCGTTAAATAGGGGGCAAAAAAAGGCCCAGAAACTAAAGAGGTGGTTTGTTTAAGCCATTGTACATTGTAAAGAGAATCTGTTTTTTTTTTTTTTTAAGCTGTACTTAGACCCATATAGAAATAGAAGCAGGAATAGGGTTAGATGCTGGTTTTATGTATAGTTAAAATCAATGTATCGCCTCAACTAATGTCTCTGCTATAGACATTTTGTCAATAGTGATGCTAAAACAGACTGAGTTGCAGTTTTGTAAATAAAGTTTTGTCCTGAAAATGACCAGCCTTCCTTAATTTTTTTTATTGCACCCACTTTTCTTATGTAAAAATATAAACCTATAAGAGCTAACATTTATCAAGTGCTTACCATGTGCCAGACATTGTTGTAAATGCTTTACATATTTAATTTACTTATTCAGTAAGAGGTATGTACAGTTATTATTCCTTCTTTACTGATAAGGCAGGTGAGGCACAGAGAGGTGAAGTAGTTTGTCCAGATTTACATAACTGGCCAGATTCAAACTCAGACAGACAAACTGACTCCAGAGCTCCTATTTTTCATTATGCTGCTGCTCCTGAGCAACTTCAGATGTTCATCAACTATGGTTTTATTTAGCCCGAATACATGTGGGATAACCACTACCATGTTCTGTTCCATAGGCGAGGGCCTCAGTGACGGATTTTAAGATTGTGCGAACTCACACTGGGTCTCGGTAAAAGTGACCTGTGGACATTGACAGAAACATTTGATGTAAACCAAGTAAAAGATGATCCAGGAAATGCTGTTAATAGTGCCTGGGAAACTTTTTCAAAAGTCACACTGATCATCCGTGCTGACAAAAGGAAACCAAAAGAACCAAAGGGATGAGTGGAACAATTTGGATTTTCTATTTGGGATTGTTTTCTTTAAGGTTTCTTAAAGAATTTCCGAAACAAGATGGCATAATGGATAAAATTTAAAAATAAAAATTAATACTACATCATATACTGCTTCAGTTAACCTGTTCAATTAGCAAAGAAAGCTCAATGCTAAAGTAGAGAATGTGGAAAATTTTATATTCAACAGGGTTCATCTGTTTTCCGTTCTGCTCCTGCCTGGTTGACTGTGGGGCTCTTGAAAGAGCAAAAGCAAGACAGAGGTGCCCTGACTGAAGCAAGTCCCAAATGTGATTCCACTCCAGCTGGAGAATATTTCAAATTACCCAGCTACCTTTTGGCAAAATGGGTTATGGGAAGGACAATTCTAAGCCTAAAATGGATTCTTAATGTTTTATCTAGGGAAGCATATTCATGACACTTTTTTAAGAAAAGCAAATTACATTCTCTCTGGTCCAAAGACCAAAAGCAAAATCACATATGTGAATGAATTTGGCATACACTTTCTAGTCCTAGCACAATTTCTAGGACTAGAAAATCCATTTGTGTTTTGGTTCTCTTCTAGTGTTTGATTCTGTTTGATTCAATTCAACAAACCTGCATTATGCTCCTGTGGTATACCAAGAATTGTACAATGGCAGGCTCACACTTGCCTTCATTGTATATGCAGTAGGTTGAGGAGAGAACAGAATCTCTAATGCATCGGGGTAAGTGACTTAACAAAGGCATGCTTAAAGTTCAGTGACTCCATAGATGAAAGAACACCCATCCTGTGCAGTAGGAGAGTGGGAGTTGAGAAAACTACAGAGGAGAAATGATACTTGAGCCAGGCTTTGAAGCACCGTTACGGGTTTGCCAGCTGGGATGAGAGTCCTGGGAATAGAAAACAGTGTAAAGAAATGGACCAGAGTTTCAAAGTATCTGACTTATTTGGTACATTATAAGTGGCCCCCTATACCTTACAAGATATGTAATGAGAATAAATTAGACTTCTGGTCAGGACAACAGCGTAGGCAGACATGGCTCACCTCTTTGCATAACCACATCAAAATTATAACTAAAATATAGAACAACCATCACTCAGAACCAGATTGACTTGAATGGAAGAAAGACTGGCAACTACAGAATTAAAGAAACCACATCCATCCAGACTGGTAGGAGGGGTGCAGATGTGGAACAGGCTAGTCCCACACCCACGTGTGGTGATTAAAATTTTGGGAGGGTGCCCTGGCTGGTGTGGCTCAGTGGATTGAGTGCTGCCCTGTGAACCAAGGGGTTGCCTGTTGAATTCCCAGTCAGGCACATACCTGGGTTGCAGGCCCGGTCCCTGGTGGGAGGCGCATGAGAGGCAGCCACAATTGATGTTTCTCCCTCTCTCCTTCCCTATCCCTCTCTCTAGGGATAAATAAACAAAGTCTTTCAAAAAAATTAGAGGGAGGGATATCTCGGGAGTGAGGAGTCCCAGCCCCACTCAGCATCCCCCCTCAGTATTCCAAAGGCAGGAAGATAAGTCCCTACAACTTTGGGCTGCAAAAACCAGCAAGGATTGAGTTGGTGGAAGAAACTGCTGGACCCCCAAGCAGTTCCTCTTAAAGAACCCACCCATGGAATCACCTACTGAGGCTCACTCCCTCTGAGCTCCAGCACTGTAGCAGCAGCTTGAAAGTCACCAGTGGTGTACAGGGAGAAACTCTAGTGTCTACCATCAGGGTGAGCAGAGGCCATCGTGTCTTTTCTAAACCCCCCACACAGCTGTTAAGCTGGTGCCATATTTGAGACTCCATCAACCAGTCTAACACTGTTTGACCCGCCTTGGAGATCCCCAGAGACTCCACCTGACCCAAGCTGCTTTTCAATAGGAATGGCTGGTCGTGGCTCATGCTTCACAACTTCCTAAATGCTATCAAACAAGAAACAGCTGGCTTTAGTGAGGCCCCAGGCCCAGAACTAGCAGAGCCAGCTTAGATTCACAGCTTGACTTTGCCTGGAAATCTCCAATCCCAGCACAAGTAGCAGCCAACTCAGATTGCTGTATAGCTCAGGCAGGGTTCCCTGGGCAAAACACAGATGGGGGCTGACTTTAGCTACCACCTGGAAAACCCCAGGGCTAGCACACCCAGTGGACAGCTACAGACCACATCACAGCACCACCACCATGCCCCTGCAGAGCTGATGCTCCATGGAGGGCAGAGGTTGGTGGTCAGTGGTCACAGCCAGCCCTTGCAGCTGACTGGCCTGGGTAAATTCCTCCCATTGATCTACCAACAGCAACCAAGGCTCAACTACAAGAGGAGGGTGTACATGAAGGGCACACCTCGAGGACCCAGCTTAGGTGAAGGGGAAGGTACCCTGGACCCTACAGGACACTTACTACATTAGGCCACACTACCAAGACATGGACTGAAAGCACCTCTTCCTGATACATAGGCATAAACACAGGGAGGCTGCCAAAATCAGAAGACAAACAAACATGGCCCAAATGAAAGAATAGATCAAAACTCCGGAAACAGAGCAAAACAAAATGGACATAAGCAATCAATCAGATGCAGAGTTCAAAACACTGGTTATAAGGATGCTCAAGGAACTTGGTAAGGACTTCAACAGCATAAAAAAGATCTAGTCAGAAATGAAGGATACACTAATTGAAATACAAAACAATTTATAGGGAAACAAAAGTAGAGTGGATGAAGCTGAGAATCAAATCAATGATTTGGAACATAAGGAAGCAAAAAGCAACCAATCAGACCAATAAGAAGAAAAAAGAAATTAAAAAAAATTAAGATGGTGTAAGCAGCCTCAAGAAGTCCAACATTTGCATCATAGGAGTGCCAGAAGGAGAAGAGTAAGAGCAAGAAATTGGAAATCTATTTGAAAAATATTGAAAGAAAACTTCCCTAATTTGGTGAAGGAAATAGACATTCAACTCCAGGAACCACAGAGAGTCCCAAACAAGATGGATGCAAAGAGGACCACTTCAAGACACATCATAATTAAAATGCCAAAGGTTAAAGACAAAGGAAGAATCTTAAAAGCAGCGAGAGAAAAGCAGTTAGCTACCTACAGGGGAGTTCCCAAAGACTGTCAGCTGGTTTCTCAAAAGAAATTTTGTAGGCTAGAAGGGACTGGCAAAAAGTAGTCAAAGTCATGAAACACAAGGACCTACAGCCAAGATTGCTCTACCCAGCAAAACTAACATTTAGAATTGAAGGGCAGTTAAAGTACTTCCCAGACATGAAAAAACTAAAGGAGTTCATCATCACCAAACCATTATATGAAATGTTAAAGGGACTTATTTAAGAAAAAGAGGAAGATCATAACTAGGAACAATAAAGTGGCAAAAAAATACATATCTATCAACAATTGAAGCTAAAAAATAAACTAAGCAAACAAGAAGAACAGAGACAGAATCATGGATACCATGAACATTTTGATGATTGCCAAATGAGAAGGTGGTGGAGGAGAATGAGTAAAGATGTAAGGGGATTAGGAAGTACAAATAAGTAATTACAGAATAGTCATGGGGATGTAAGGTACAGTGTAGGAAATAGAGTAGCCAAGGAATTTATACCATGACCCATGGGCATGAACAATGGTGGGGGGATTGCCTGAGGGAATGGGCAGTGCTAGGTGGAGGGTGGCAAAGGGGAAAAATTCAGGACAACTGTAATAGCATACTCAGTAAAATATAATTTTTTAAAAAAGAATAAATCAGAAGATAAAGCTATCAAGGAAGTTTGAGATCTTGTTATAAACAATATTCTATGCCATTGGCCCTGGCTGGTGTGGATCAGTGGATTGAGCACCAGACTGGGAAGCAAAGGGTCACTAGTTCGATTCCCAGTCAGGGCACATACCTGGGTTGCAGACCCGGTCTCCAGTACGGAGCATATGAGAGGCAACTACACATTGATGTTTCTCTCCTTTTCCTTCTCCTTCCCTTCCCTTCCCTTCTCTTTAAAAAAAAAAATTTAATTAATTTTAAAAAAAGAATATTCTGTGCCATTGTACGTTTAGACTTGATCCAGGAGCAATATAGAGTTATTGTGGTTTTTAATCAGGAGAGTACCTCTAAAATGATCAGATTAATATGATAACTCTGATGGTAAATTGTAATCAAGTTTAGTTTCCTATCTTTGATGCGCTTAACAACTTGATCAGGAAAATTATATGTATTGCCTTTACCCTGAGATCATATACAGATCTGTAAGCTCCCTGAATTTGTTGTCTTTCATGAAACATCTGGTCTGCAGTGGGGCACTGCCTTTTTTTTTTTTTTTTCCCTCCTCCATCCTGTCATTCCTGAAGTTCAAGGAAGGGACAGTGAGTCATCAGCTCACTCACTATGGCTTTTTTTTCCCCTTTTATTTTTTTTTCCCTCAAGTTAGTTTCTCAACCTCAAACTCACACTCTGTTGAAGCATCTTGGGTGAGGCCTAATCTTAAAGCCATAATGTTTACAATAATCTGGGGCTCTGGAAACCAGATATAAAACTTCAAATATTATTAATCTAGAGATAGCATCCCACAAAGAACTGCTCTTTTGACCTCTGAGTCACATGTGGCTGATAAAGAATGATCTGTATGTCTTTTCTCGATAAAGAGGAAGTGACCATAGTACATAAATCATTATATATAAAACATCTAACTAATTAGAACATAAATGGGGAGTGGGGAAAGGTAGGAGGATATGGATTAAATAGTCTTGCTGGTGATGCATTACTTGATGAAGGCTTTCTCTATTTTAACATTTATGCTTATAAAAAGAAATGGTTTCCTTCTCTGCCTTTTTTTAAACTTTAACAGCAGCCTAAACCATAGCTTCTTTCTTGCCTGGTATTGAGTGTATGCCAAATCTACCCTAAACTGCACAGATGGAAAAAATTAGTCTATGTCTGTGGTACCTCTGGGGTTGAATATTTTTGGTACTTAAATCTTCAGCTAAAGATTCTTTCTTCTGAGACTCTCATAGAATCATTTTATTGTCATCCAATGGATAAACTTACTGAGATAAAAATTAATATCATGTCTTTGTAAATCCCTTCATAGTTTATTATGAGCTTTCACATACACCTTAATTTAGTCCTCGGAATAACCTTGGAAGTTATTCCCATTTTACAAATTAAGAAAGAAATCCTTAGTCTTTACGCTCAGAGAGTTAGAAAAATTTAAACTTGAATGTGGACCTTCTCATCTTACTTTAGGGTTCTTTCCTCCCTCCCTAACCTACTCTAACCCAAAGTCTGTTTTTCTCTCACTAGATATACAACTTAGGACTAATTCTCTTTCACTTTCAACCCCAAAGACTAACTACTCTCATTAATTAATCCATTCAACATATATTTAAGGAATGCCTGCTGTAGGAGAAATAGAAGCTGAGGACACAGAACCAAATAAGACAAAAGCTGTTCTCTCATGCAGAGATGACATTCTGTTAAGGAGACGGGAGAAAGTGAGCTAACATTTATTGAGGGTTTATTGGACGCCAACACTATTCTGCGAGCTTTACACGTGCCAACTCTAGGAGATAAATCCTATTATTATAAAGACTATGCCCGATGGTCATCTGGCTAGTAAATGACACCACTCTGAGATATGGAGGGGCCAGAATGGATTAGCTTAATGACTATGTTTTCTTTTTATTTTCCAATGTAGGTGTCTGGCATCCAAACAAAGTTAACTTTTCCATTAACAAGCTCCCTGTATACAGCTTTCCCTAGTAGACTTTAGTTGATTTTTGTTTTGAGATGGTGGCACCAGCATCTCTATTTTCAACAAAGTAGATTTGCTATGCTTATAAATGATAAGAATGCTAGCCTTATACACTACGGAGAAATTAAAAAAAACTATGCAAAACTCTTAATTTCCAGCTTTGCTGAACTTCTTTCTGGAAATGAAATCTTTTTCATTAGTCCAGATTCTTCTCTTACAAGCAAGAAAAGTTCTCTAAAGAATAAATACCTGTTCTTTAAACTTTCTGTATGTCTCAAATATTTCATAATAAAAAGTGAATTAAATGATCACCTTTGCAAATTGCTTTAGTGTCAGCCTTCCTTATAAGCTTTTATGTAAAATGAGTTTATATTTCCCTGGCTGGTGTGGCTCAGTGGATGGAGTGCTGCCCTGTGAACCAAAGGGTCACCAGTTTGATTCCCAGTCAGGGCACATGCCTAGGTTGCGGGCCAGGTCCCCAGTGGGAGGCACATGAGAGGCAACCACACATTAATATTTCTCTCCCTCTCTTTCTCCCTCCCTTCCCCTCTCTCTGAAAATAAATAAATAAAATATTTAAAATGAATTTATATAGAATTTCCAAAGCAGCCTTGCCTCAGATGAGCGCTACTAAATCTTCATAACAAGATTATGTATTTATTATGAGGGAAGCCAAAACAGTATCAAATCCATATTCAAATTTTGCCTCTTGAGACTTACAGAAGAGTGGCTGCTATATATCTAAAGATTAATCAGATCTGCCAAATATGGGCACCTCTGAAGTTTGCCCATCAGAATGCACCTCTGCACTTCCATTCACACAGCCCACTTCCTCTGGAACGGGGCCCAGGGTAAGAGTAGGCATATGGGAATGATTCACTTGGGGAAAACTGTACCCAGAATATTGAAACAGTTTGCTTTCTGTCTCTTTATCCGTGCCATAATTTTTCTACCCAAAGGAACCACCTGCTATTGTAGATGTGACACCTGAAAAGCTTTCTGTATATTGCAGGAGATTGCTCATGCGTGGGTAGATTTTCAGGCTGTTCGATGGTATTTAAAAATGTTCTGGGAGGGGAGAAATATTCTCAGAGACTGGAACACTGCCTTGTCTTATCAGATTGCTCTGTAGCCTTGTTCACACACACCTTAAAACACTGAGCTACAGATGGAATTCAGTAGAAGACATACTGAGCTAATTTCCTTTGCATGATGTTACCCAGAGAAATCAAGCTGTCAGTATCCTGGAGAACAAGGCTTCAGAGAGAGATGGTGGCCAAAGCCATGGGGAGCAGGAAAGACTGAGAAGCTTGCCCTTCAAGAACTTCCTATCCTCCCACAATCACCTTTTAAATGAAAATTTATTACAAAAGAAAAAAAAGACCAGAAGTGCTTGACTCAAGATGGTTGTACAGTGATAGTAAAGATGGTAAGTACTAGGCTGAAAAAATCTTGAATTCTAAATCTTTCTTGATACTCTGGGATACAGGCATAAAGGAGAATGACAGAAACCAGGGTTTTAGCCATGCAGAGTATCATAGTGCGGGCTAACTAGAGACGATCGTCTCTAAATTCTAACTTTCTTTTATCAAGCTTTAGTTCAGTCATTTAACAAATATTCAATGAGCATCTCATGTGCAGGCATGGTTTTAGATGCTATAACAGCAAAAAAATTATTTAAATGTGACATATAACATTGAATAAATTTAAGGTGTACGATGTTTACTTTAATACATATTAAACTTATGTATTAACTACATATTGTAATAAGATTGCCATTGTAGTGATATTTATTGCATTCTATAATTATGGTATAATATTGTTGTCTATAGTCATTGTACTGTGTGTTAGATTTCTAAGGCTTATCAAAACATGTTTTAAAATCATTTTTTCTGTGCCTTTCAGCAGTGCATACACTAAAAAGCTAAGATTAGATTTCCCAGACTCTCTGGAAGTTAGAAGTTCAGATATAATTTGTTTTTTGCGAGTCTTGAATTCAGAACTAACTGAAGTGGTGGGAAAGGTGGTAACAGCACATTAATTACGCATTTTGCTAATGTAAAATGACTGTGGTATGGCCCTGCAGCCAACAGATCTTGTGGTGACTTCCTGATGGCCAGATCATGGCTAAGGCGGTGTGTTTTTAGACCTAGAAAATGGATGATGGCTTCCTGATCCTTAGCTTCCGGATTATGGCGAAAGTAGAGGTTCCTCTGGTAGACCAGTTCTGCAGTGTTCTGGGAGCCACTGCTGGAGGCCTAGCCTAGAGCCTGCTTCTAAACCCTCCAAAAGTTTTGCAAGCCCTAACTTCACTAACTTCAGTTATCTGTTGCTATGTAATGAACATCCCTCCAACTTAGGTTGGCTGAGCACTCCTGGTGATCTCACCTGGGCTCACACGTGTAGTTGCATTTAGTTGTCAGTTATGCTAGGTCTGAAGGTCCTAGATGGCCTCTCTCACATGTCTTGGATCTTGGATGGGGTGCCTAAAACTCTGAGCCCTCTCTCTGCACGTGGTCTCTCTCATCACTCACTAATCTAGCCTCAGGAGCTGCCTTATATGAAGGGTGCCTTTCAAGAGGGTAAAAATGGAAACTGCGAAAACCTCCTACGGCTAGGTCTGGGGGTCACTCAGCATCACTGCCTCATTCTATTTGTCAAAGTTAATCAGAGGACTGACCCAGATTCAAAGGAAAAAAATAGACTCCATTTCTTTGTGGGAATTGTGGCAAAGTCACATTGCAAAATGGTACGTGGGATGGGAAGGGTTGTGGTAGCATCAATCTCCCACACCTGCATTCGATCCTTTTCTGCTTCGAGTAGCTGGAATGGCTTCTGTCATCTTCAGCTGAACTCTGATACAGAAAGTAAGCAGAGAAACCAAACAGAAGGCTGTTGAAGTAGCCCAGGGAACAGAGGAACCTGTGGGGCATATTTTGAAAGAGCCCTGAGGGGTTGGATGTGAGTGTGAGAGAAAGTGAGGAAGATACCAAGGACAGAATCAAGAATGACTCCAAGGTTTTGGGTGGAATTGTGCTGCCATTTACCGAGATGAGAAAGTACAAGTTCGGAGACAAAATTTAAAAGTTAATTTTTAAAAATGTCTTTTAGGCATCAACCAGGCAGTTAGATATAGAATTCTGGAATCTGGGGGAAAGGTGTGGGCTGCAGATGTTAATTTGAGAGCTATTTGCGTATAAAAACACTTAAACCTCATTAGACTGGATAAAACCAAGGGAGTAAGTGTAGAGAGAGAAGAAATTGAGCCTTGGAGCACAGCAGTGTTGAGATGGAGGGAAGGTGAGTAGAATCCATTTTAATGGATATCGGAGTTCCCAGAGACACTTGGTAACAACACACATTCCAAGGTCCTATTCCCATCGCTTCTGATTTAGAGCACCCGCAGAGGCCTGGCAGTCAGCGTTGCTGACAAGCCCTTTAGATCATTCTGAAGTGGGTAATTTAGGAGTACCCTTTCAAAAGCACTGAAGTAGACCTCCATTGTCTAAGCAAATATTTTGTGGCTCCTTGAGTTCAAGGATATTTTTTTCTCTTCACTTCCTCTCATTGGTCATGCATTAAGGACTTGTAAGATGCTGAGAGGGGAAATGAAGCCTTCTCTTCCTCCTAATTTCCTTTTACAAGGTGGGTGAAAGCAAACTATGAATTCTTACCAGGAAAAGGAGAGAGGGTATGGGCCTAAGACTAGTGTCTTCCCTCTGAGAGAAGTATATTCTCCTATCAGAACCTGTTTGATACCCAATGGTAACACTTTTTTGAAGCAAAACCAAGAGCAGGGTCAATACTTCTTTGTCCCTAAGTTATAAGTAGCACATGCTCTTTCCATATCTCAGGGAGTGAGAAAGCAGTCATATTCTTCCCAGTTTCATGGAAGGCATAGGGAAGATTAGATGAAAAGCAAATGCCTGGCAGCCTGCTGTAGGGTTTACCCTCCTGTCTACCAAAATTAATGCTGATTGGGCCTCTCTAAATGGTAAACACCCAGAAGTGTTTATACAATTACCAATACAGACTGAATTCTTATGGACAGTGAACCTGTATTTCTCAAATATAAAAATGTTAACATTTCCCACTTGGACCTGGTCCGGGATTGTGAATCAAATGTTGTCAATGGTGAAACTGCACAGACATTTTCTCCCTTTTGCAGGTCAGTGGCTGCAAGGGGGCCTGAAGCCGCAGGAGCCATGTGCCGAGGTAATGACTGCATTGATTAAATGCCAATTACTCCTGGACACTCTTCAAAGGCCTCTGCTGCAGAGTTGAAACTGGGCTTTCTCTCTGATATTAGATCGGATCTCCATAATCATAAGTGATAGCTGGTTTGGGATTTCTAGTAATTACTTGTGTTGTGTACTTTAATCAATAGCGTGTTTACTATTTTAACGTCTCCACGCTCTTATGAGTGAGTGCTCAGGCTCTGATCTCCCAGCCCCCACCCTGTCACATGACCTGAGCTTCTGACCCACAGGTGACTAAGTCACTCTGGTGAATCATCTTCCAGATAGAGGAGAGGGGCAGCCCTCCAGCCAGAGCCAACCAAATGCCTTGCCTAGAGGGATGGTGGATCCCATAGGCCCAGCCAGAGGTTAAGTTACCTGTCTCACTGTTCCACTGGGCATCAATCTTCCAACTGGCATCTAGCCAGCAATTAATTCTCTGTTTAGCACATGCTTCCATGAGCAAATACTTTGAAAGAGTCAATGCTTGCATATTGTTCCCTGTGAAATTCTTTCCAACAAAGTTTTGGATCTAATCATCATAATAGGCTGATTTTGCCACCATTTTTGAAATAGCTGGCAGACTACGAGAGATCATGTATGCCGAAGGTTGAGCTGAAAGGGTGACTACGTTACCAAGTTGCTGTGTGACCTTAGGCACTTTATTTCAAAACCAAGGAGTTGAGCAATATATTTTCTGAGATGCCTTTCAACTCTAGTATTTTATGGATGATGACGATGATGATGATTTGCAGAGAGCTTCTTAGCCATTTGACAAAGGCCAATGTATTAGGTTGCTAGGGCTGCTGTAACAAAGCCCCTGGGTGGCTTAGACAACAGAAGTTTATTGTCTTGCAGTTCTGGAGGCCAGAAGTCCAAGATCAAGATGGTCAGAGGGTTGGTTCCTTCTGAGGGCTGTGAGAGAAGGATTCTGTCCCAGGCCTCTCCGCTTGGCTTGTAGATGGCCATCTTCACCTTCACCTGGTATCCTTCTTTTATGTGTGTTTGTCTCTGTGTCCGAATTTCCCTTTTTTATAAAGATGCTAGTCATTTAGATTAGGGCCCACCCTAATGACCTCACTTTAACGTGGTTACCTGTGTGAAGACCCTGTTTTCAAATAAGGACAGATTCTGAGGTGTGAGGGGTTAGGACTTGAACTCATGAAAATTTAAGGATATAATTCAACCCATAACAGCAATTAAATATCAACTATAAGTAAGGAATAAAGAATAATGATTTGATTGATTTTTGAGGCTAGTAACTGACAGGAGTACTGCAGGCCATCCAATAAGTGTAGAATGTTGAACTCGTTTTGTACACCCTGATGGCTGAAACACGGACTGGTGCTAACCTTTGCCTTCACACACGGATTTTGTGTAAGAATCAGCTCTGAATCCCTTTGTGCCTGAAATCATCAGCTTTACTATACTTTATAATATTCTTTCATCTGCTTTTATAATTCAATGTGAAACTTCTTGAAAAAGTTCTATGACTATTTAACCAGTTATTGCTCAAAGGACCTCCATGGAGGTTCTTTCTCCATGGAGAAAGTAGGTGGGCTATTATTTAACTAAATGACCCTGTTGTGGTTTGATTGAGGTTGGCCACCAGAGGATTTAATATAATATACTTTTCTGTGCCGATATGGGTCTCCTGATCACAGAATTCTATTCCTATATTAAGAAAAGAGACACATTAGATTCTGCTGACTCACAACTACACATTTGGCTTTAATGAAAATAAATGAAAGAGGTCACTCAATATGAACAAGGACAGATTGGGTGGAACAGTGTATTATCTATAAAGAAATGGACAAAAGTCCTGATTTATCAGCAAAAGTACACCCTTCTCATCACTGATCTCCTCTCGGAGCATCTGCAGCCTGGAAGTCCACTAGGTGGAGCAAAGGGCCAGGGATTAGCTGGCCAGCAAACATGACCACTACTATAGCTATTCCTTCTCCTCTGCAAAACGTAGACAAAGGCTGGGGGTAACTGGTTTTCCAGAAACTGCTTAAGATCAAATGTTTCTTGCTTATTAAGAGGGATAGTAGCCTGAAGACTAAAGAAACTCAGATTTGCTGAGCTGGACACGATTACTAAACACACTGGAGGCACACCCATCTTGGACTCTTTCCCAGCTTGGCTCTCACTACCCATTTCCTTTCCGTTCTCATTGGTGGCAGATGGAATTTGGGGCAGAACTCTTACCCAGGCTCCTACAGTCACAAGATTCTGTGCTTAGATCATATATCTCCCTTTTCTTGCCTGTTATAACCACCCTGAAGTTCTGGTATCAACCTGGTTTCTATTTAAGTACATTCTCTTTGATGCCAGGCCCTTGGATTCCAACACTTCCTTCCTTGGATTCCGATCTTGTCTTTTCTGCACTTACGGGTTGGTTAGCTGAACAGGGGCTGGGAATGTGATTGATTTTATTTGAGGACTTTTAAGGTATAAAAGGAAACTATCCTCACTTCCCCATCAGGTTTTTGACCCGTTTGCAGGGTGTATGCTGTGTGCTTGCAATTGAACTGCAGGTGTTAACCATCTCCTGTCTCAGTCCAAATCTGCTGCTAATGGAAAACATCCTTTCATTTACTGATGACAGCCATCATTCCAGAAACACCCAAGTCAAACCCTTGCGGAGGGAAATGATGAAGAAAGTGAATTCCAATCCCAAAGTATTTTGTTTTCTGTGGGTTTGACTCTGTGGCAGGATAATTTATCTAGATGTAAATTTCTTAGTCTTCTTCCCATATTTTCTCTTCTCCTTTGACCTAAGCAAGTTAAATATGCCCTTAGTAATTTCTTACCTTAGAGATTTTTTACAGAATGATCTGGCTATCTCTAGATAAAACCTGAGCTCATTGGAGAGAATATTTTGATGTCTTTGAAGGCAGAGGGAAAAGGGAAGAAGAAAATTTCCCTGGAATATAATGAAGTTTGCAGGCTGTGTATCAGATGGGTAGGATCACATGCTGGAGAGTGTTGAACTGGGTCAGAGGACCTCTCTGTGGTAACTGGTATGGGCTGACAACCAACAGGGTCTCTGCCAGGCTTTGGACCCAGGTAAGACCCCAGGACCTTGTATAACACTTAAAGGGGAGAACCCCAATAATGCCTGAGATTACATTTCCTGTCAATCAAGCAGGATGGGGGCTCAGAATCTGTTTTAAGTTAATTCAGAGAAAGAAAAAGAAGGTATTTCTTGCAGATCTGAATTGGTTATCTAAATTTTACTTCGGCTACACTATCATTAAGAGGTCCTTTTGGAGGCCTAAGACTATATAGGAGCAGTGTAGTATGGTGTTTAAGAGTCTGGTCTCTGGAACCAGGCTGCCTGAGTTCAAACCTCAGCTCTGTCATCAACTAGATGGGAATCTGCGGGTGAGTTATTCAGGCTCTCTTTACCACAACTCTTCCCTACTCTGTGAAATGGAGGTAACAGTAGTGACTCCCTTACAAGTTTATGGTTGAATCAAATCACATGATATGTGCAGTGTTTAGTAAACCAGTGCCTGACATACAGCAAAATTTAATGCATATAAGCTATTATTTCTATATATTTTTGCATCACTTTAGTGGGCATTAACATTTTAATTTCAAAATATGTAGTAAAACACAAATGATACAAAATCCAAATGTTAAAAAAATATGCACTGAAAAATAAGGGTATAAATGAAAAACTGTTTTCAAATTTCCCTCCCCAGATGCAACCTGTGCCACTAATTTCTATATGTAAAACAAATGGAATTACCTGTTTCTGTGCCTTCTCCCCCTTAGCCACACAGCATGGAGGTTGTTCTTTAATAGTATCCCACTAAATGAATATGCTCTACTTTACGAACTTATTTAGCCATTCTTCTTCATGGACCTTTATGCCTTTTTTTCTTTCACAAATAATTCTACAATAAATACTTTTATACCTATATCTTTGAGTGCATGTCTGTGGGATGAATTCCTAGAGGAGGAATTACTGAATCCAAGGCTTTGTCCATGATAATATTTGATAGATACTGTCAAATTTTCCTCCATACAGCAACACCACCTTTATGTGAGAATGCCAACAAAGGAGGTTTTCACTTCTTTTAAATTCTTGCCCATCTGCTAAGTCTCTACATGTAATTTTCATTTGCATTTATGTGAAGAATGAGATTGAGCATTTTTATATTTAAAAAAACCTCCTTTCTAATTCCTTTTTGAGAAACAACCTATTATAAAATGGACTGTTCAAAAGTGAAAATATACTCCATCTGTCAGATTTATGAAGATCCTTCTAGTCTCATCACCAGGAAAAAATATCTCCGCCATCACAAGCTACCCGACAGCTCCATTATACAATATACTCTGATACTCTGAGTTCTTTGTGCTTGTCCCTCAATTCCACTGCCCCAGAGCTAACAGAGGAAGACTCTTGTTTCCTGTAGTGTATTGGATAGTGGAAGGCACCTGAAGGCCAAGGAACAGAAGTGATTGGATGCTTCCTTAGATACATTCCTAGAGGCTGTCACTGGCCCAGAGGATCTGGAGACTCCAAGAGCAAAGAACTTGAGTAAATCTTTCACATCCCAGACACCCCAGTGAAAGCATTCCAAGGTGAGAGAAGCAGAAAGATCAAATTTTATAAAATGCCTGAATAATTTGAAAACAAGTTTTTCTTTGCTGTTACAATTTACAGGTTTTTTCTTTCTTTTTTTGTTTTTGTGAAGGTAACAGGTGAAATGAGAATGAATCAATGAGACGTCAGGCATTGACCAAAAAACTTCAAGGGAAACATAAGCCTGGTTCTCTCGGCTGTTACCTGGGGAGGAGAAGACTCCAGGAGGATCTCACTGTCAGAGCTCACAATTAGCCAAGGAAGAGGGAGAAAATGATCCGAAGGAGCTGTTCTGTCTGACACATACCAACTATTTTTTTTTTTTCCAGGAAGGAAACATTGCTAACTAGGAAGCCAAATCCAAATATAGGGATTTAATTAATCTTCCATCTGAAAAGGACAATCCAGATAATCAGTGTTTACCCTAAGGACATGCCTCTGCTACCCTAAGCATTAGCTCATTTGTCTGTGTAATTGTACCTAGGAGATGAATTGTTATTACAATGAAAGACAGGCAGAACCAAATATTTCAGGGACCGTGTAGTTCATCATTTTACAGAGGCAGAAATCTAAGAAGAGAGTCGTCAAGTGGTTCCTCCAAGGCCACTGTGGAGAGTGGCTAGCATTGCTAAAAGGGGAAAGCAGGCTTCTCACTGTAGTTCAGCATAAGGCTCTTTCCATCACTGAAACTGCCATGTACCTGTGCAAGACTCCTATTTCAAATATGTATTTACATACAAATCTGTATTAGTCTGCTCAGGATGTTGTGACAGAATAGTATAGACTGGGTGGCTTAAACAACAGACATTTATATCTCACAGTCTGGAGGCTCGAAGTCCAAGATCAAGATATATGCAGGACTGATTTCTCCTGGGGCCTCTCTTTCGGGCTTGCGGAGCCACCTTGTTTCCGTGTTTTCCTCACGTGGCAGAGAGAGCACTTTCCCTGCCTCTACCTTTCCATTCTACCTATTCCGGCCCCACCCTCATGACCTCATCTAACCTTAATTACTTCCCCAAGAGACTCCAAATACCATTGAACCCAGGGCTAGGGCTTCCACATGTGAATTGAAGGAGGGGGACAGAATTCAATCCAAAGCTATATATATACATCTTCCCACTGGAAAGTAAGCTTCATGAGACTTAATGGAGCAGGGTGTAATCTGTTTTGTTGACTTCAGCATTCCCAGCATCTAAAACAGTGACACATTGAGCAACAACTATATTTATTGAATTTGTTGACTGAATGGATTCGTTGAATGCTTATGATATGCTACGCACTGTTCCAACACTTTACAATAATTCATAGAGTCCTTACAGTAGCCTTGTAAGACAGATACCATTATTTCCTCAGTTGATCATGAGGAAACTAAGGCACTGAAAAGTGAAGTAGCTGCGCCGGTTTTTCAGGAAGTGAAACCAAGTTTTGAGAGAAGAGAATCTGGCTTCTAAGCCCATTTTCTCACCCATTACACTGTGAACAGAGTATAATTTTACTCTCAAAGCTACTAGGATGCTCGTAGTTAAAACTTTGTGTGAATTTAAAGTACAATGTTGACCGATATGTTGAATTTTTAATCCTAATATTCCATAGTTCCTAGAAATGCTTCTGATTATAACATCTTAAGTTCGTGAATGCAAAGCTGTTCTTCTGGCGGGGCTGTGTTTCCACCGCGCCGTGGTACCCAGGGCATTGTTGCAGGCATGTGTCGCTGGCTCTAGTCTCGTACTTCAGGTAGCCAGGGGGAGGGGTTCCCTCCCACTCAGATTCTTCCCAAATTTTCAATTCTCAGGGTCCTCTCATTGCTGTAAAAAGTGATAACAAGACTGCTGATTGAACATGGATTTGTGGGTGGAGGTGGAGGAGGGCAGTAGAGAACACCTTTAGAGTTGCAATAATAGTAAACCATCATTATGCTAAGTGAAATAAGCCAGGTGGTGAAAGACAAATACCATATGATCTCACCTTTAACAGGAACCTAATCAACAAAACAAACAAACAAGCAAAATATAACCAAAGACACTGAAATTGAGAGCAGTCTGACAGTGCCCAGAGGGGAGATGGGAGGGAATTTCAGGGGAAGGGGGGAAGGGTTTGCAGGAACACGTACAAAGGACACATGGACAAAAACAAGGGAGGGTGGGGATGGGAGGGAGGTGGGAAGGACTGGGGGGTGGGCTGGGATGGGGGCAAAGGGCAGAAAACTGTACTTGAACAACAATTAAAATAAATATATATATATATTTGAAAAAACAAATGCACAAAGAAAAAAATAGTAAACCATTTGGCTGGCAAGAATGAACATTCCAGGAAAAGAACCATATTTACTATGGGCTAGGCACTTTCACATTTTATGTTGAATTCTTACTCAACCTTGAGATGTGGATATAAAAATAAAAAATCCATGGCCTCATAGCAAGGAGGATGTGGGGTTTGAAACCAGGTCCATGCGGCTGCAGATTTTTGCTCTTTCTCCTGGCCTGTGCTGTCTCCTTTCTAGGAGGAGCAGCATCTCTGAACGGGTGTGATGGCAGCCCACATCCTCCAGCCACTCTTCAAGGTGTGCATGTATTGGTACTTCTTAGGGACAGAGAGTGTGTGGCTGAAGCAGGAAGCACGCTGTGCCTTTATCATATCACAATCTGAACAAAAAGTAAAATTTACCAACATACCTGACTCATATTTCTAACCAACCTCCTGTTCTTCTCTGTGGCAGCTGGAGCCTGCCTCTCTCTCCCTCTCTCTCCTTAAATAGTTATTTAAGGTTTATTTTCACTTGAAATATATTAGTGATATACTTTAGTATACTTTCCCTTGTACATCTCTTTTTAAAACAGCTTTATTGGAATTATTTACACACTATAAAGTTTACCTATTTGAAGGATACAATTCAATAGTTTTTAGTATATTTACTGAGTTAGGCAACCATGACCATAATCTAAATTTAAAACATTTTTATCACCCCCAAAAGAAACTTTGTACTCCTTACAGTCATTCCTCAACCACTGCCCTAGATGACCATCAATCCACTTTCTGTCTCTAGATTTGCCTATTCTGGACCTCCTATAAATGCATTATGGGGTCTTTTGGGACTGTCTTCTTTCATGTAGCATGATGTTTTTGAGGTTCATCCATGTTGTAGTATATATCAGTACTACATTTATTTTTATTGCCTGCAAAATCTCTTTTTACAAACTATTTCTTTATGCAGAAATTTGTCCTGAGTTTGGGCTGACCTCTTCCATGTGTTCACCCCTGGCCAGAGCTTGTTTCCTGACCAACCAGCTTCAACATATGACAAGGACACCAGCAGGACAGGATCCTGTCACATGACTATTCCAGGAGAGACGACCCCGGGTTCCTTTCCTGGCCAGTGTCTGAAGACAGCCCAGAATTCCTTGCAAAGACAAGCCATGGCTCCGTGGACGGCAGGCAGGGAACACCACCTGGCTCTGCGGTGGCTGAGGCTGAGGGTGCCAGTTCCTCACTCATTTTGATTTTGTTCTCATGCTGAGTTTAGGTTTTTAGATTAGGTTTTTACTAAAAGCTCCTTCTCATCTGAGAACCATTAGAAACTTCAGAAGCTTCTGCTACCGGGAAGCTTGATTCTGCTGCCACCTGCTGTCCTCATGCCAGAGACGACACTGGAACCAATGAGGCCTTGTTCAGGACGTGGGGAAAGTGCCAGTTCTCAAGCGTTTCCTAAAGCTATGCTTATATATTTAGGTCTCTTCTTTACGCCCATATTTTTGTGTTGTGTTTTCTACCTAAAAGTTCTGATCCTTTGAAAATACATTATAAGAGTGTGTCACTAAAGCCTTGTCAATAAGGAAAGATCCTTAAAAACTTTTTGTTTTTTAAATCAGACCCCAGCCCTGGCAGCAATGACAGTAGCCGGGGATCTTCTCCAAATAGCTTGTCGGCAGAACATGGGCATGTGCAAGGGACTGCCTACCTGCCTCGGAAAGGACAGGGGAGATGAAAAGTGTGGCTCTGGGATTGTGCAGCTCTGCACCTGGGGGCCGAGCACTCAACACATTCTGGCACTGATGTTAATGTGGCTTCACTGGTACCCATGGGTGCTGGGGCCCAGGAACATTTGGCTTCCATGTACATGGGAGACATTAAAGCCCAGAGTTTAGGTAACTTGTCCAAAGGCATCCAGCAAATAAGCAAAGCAGCCAAATGTCCAGCATCTTTATGACCTTTCCAAGTTGGCTCCCAAATGGGACCCTGTTAAGCAACACCCGAAGAAGTGACTTCTTGAATGTTTTTAATGAAGCAGGATCTGAAAGGGCGATGGCATCCACAGGGTCTTTGTTGAGGTCCAGCCCCTGTAGGAGGATTTTTGAGGTCCCAGGAGGCCCAGTAGGGGAAAGCACAGAGCCTGGGTTTTCATTCGCTGTCCTGCACACTGGCCAGTCATGCTGGGACCCGGCTCTGCAGGCCCCAGGGAACACGCCCCTCCTGGACTTTCCTCGTGGCTCCACTGGGGCTCAGATGCCGTAAAGGCCTGAACATTGCCTGCCTCAGGCTCAACTCAGAAATCTCATACTCACGCATTCAATCTGTTAGCCAACAAATTATTACCGAGTTCCAATTTTGAGTCCCAGGCACTGTCCGAGGTTTGAGCTTTTTGTAAATACATAAAAAATCTTTCAAGCTGAGTGAGTGGCTTATCAGAGTGACTATTCCAACCCCACTCCGGACTCTTCATGAGAAGATTTATGATTTTTTAAAAATATCCTCTTTCAAGTTATTCTAGCGATATTTTAGTGCACTTGAGTGACGTTTGCCCCTCCTTATAGATTGACAGCTAAGGCAATCGTTTAGATGGTTGATTACCCTTAATCTAGGTTCACTTGAAGTGTCTGAGAGATGAGATTAAAAAGCAGCACCTGTATGTCCAATGCTATGTACCTCTCACAGATCCCGCTACTGTTATATAAGCAGCTCCCTGATAGGCTGTCTCTCCCGTGCACCCAGACCCCTCCCCACCCACCCACACAGGCCTGAACCTGTCTGAATTAGCTGGATAAATATAGTTGAGGCTTACATGCTGGGGTTCCAGTTATTCTTGGAAACTGATAGAAAAGGAACAGAGATTTATGTTTAAGAGGCCAGAGAGAAGGAAGCAACAAGTCCCAGGTTAAAAAAAAAAAAAAAAGAATAAATAATGATAATAACACCTTCAATTTATTTTATTTTATTTTTTAACATTTTTTATTGTTGTTCAAGTATAGTTTTCTGCCTCCCCCCATAACACCTTCAATTTTAGTGTACTCTACAATGTGCAAAGATTTTCCCCAAGCAGTTCATTGATCACTGATCTCCAAACAATGTTCTGAAGAATCGGAACGGTTATTATTATTTTTACTTTACTCTCAACAGAACAGGTTAAATAAGAGTGTTTGTTCAAGATGATACCCTTAAGGGAAAGGACAGTTTGGATTCGAGAGAGGCCAGTCGTGTGTCTTCTTGACTGACTGCTAGTCTCTTCATGGGTCATTGAGGGGAAAGCTTCATCCTTCAATCACCGAGTCCGTGACAGTCTCCTTCTCCTCCTACTCCTCCTTCTCCCCCTCCTTCTTCCCCTCCTTTTTCTCCTCCTTCTTCTTTTTAAGATAGCAGCATTGTACACATCTTCCAAATTTAAACTCTCTCAGGGAAGAATCTTTCCCATTCTGCTGTCTTTGTTCCTTTCATTATCAGGAAGTCCTTCCTTATATTTAATCTTTACCATTTTGTTCCAGAAATCAAGAAAAAAAAAAGATCTATTTCCTAACTTTCTTATAAAAGAAACCCTAGATAATCTCCTTTCTCTAAGAACACAATCTGAAAACCATTGCGGGCAACTCTAAGGCCTTTTCCTGTTCCAGTTCAGTTAGTTTTTGGCTCAGATGTTTTATGTTCAGACCCTTATCTATCTGTTCACCAGCTGGGGGGTTGGATTCCTCCCGTGGGGCCTAAGAGTCAGCTGGGAAGTGAGGGAATCACCTTCTATGTTAGCACAAGACAGACAACCCTCTAGAGTACAGGGCTCCCTCCTCAGAGCTCCGACCTGGCCCTTGATGAATGCCCTTTCCCTGGGTCCCCTTAGCACGGGTGGGCATTGTCCAAGGTGTTGATACAAGGAGAGAGCAGAAAGAAAGTCAAGTCAGTTAATAGACAGCATAAAAGCTGTCAAGTTTCCAAAAATCAAGCTTCTGGTCTGAAGATGATGTTGAAGGGCTCTTTTGCCATGCCATCACCTGATCTAATTTCTTTGCCAGCAGTTTTCTCAGCCAGAGGACAGACCACAGCCATCTTGCCTTCCTGGCCCCCAGGGGCTGGTCAGATTGGCATCCTGTCCTTCTCCTGGATAAACACAACACTTCTGTTTTAACAAAAACCAGTTTTCTCTTGGTTTGAAGTCCTTCCCACTCAATTCTGATGCTTTCTATACTTGGGCCCCACATTTTACTTCAGGAAACTAACAGGACTGTCACATCTGTCTCTCATGGAGTCTCAAGGAAGGAGCCAGCCCTTGAAGGTCTGAAATTTCAGGTCTCCCACTTGGAACATTCTCTGAGGGTCCTGGGAGAGTAATGTCCACCCATTACTCATACACAATAGAACAATAGTTCAAAAATACAACAATCAGAGCAAAATACAGTAACAATAGATTAATTCTCTCAAAGGAAGCCAAGACATACACGCATGAAATAATTAACTAACAGGGGAAGACAGCATATGATCAAGGGCCAAAATGATTAGTGCAGTTGATAAGTAGAAACTGGAGAGATGGAGAGAATAATATGACTCAGACTTGCCAGTAAGGCTTTGTAGAGTCTTGAGAGACACTTGGGATGAGCCCTGAATAAGGCAGGCTTAGAGCGTGATGGAGACACTTGGGGGCACGCCCCACCCACATGGCAGACGCAGCCCCACGCTGGACTTTGTGAGGGAAGCCGTAAAGCCCTCTCAGCCTCACTAGGCACCCTCTGTGCCACCACAGGTACTGGCCGCTCTGGATTGAGGACCTTTTGAGAAGGAGTAGCTAAGGAGGGATCCGTGCTAACATGTATCATTCATCACCTCAAAGAGGTTATGTATTCAATAGCAGTAGCCTTTGCTTCTAACTCCTACAGGGCTGCTAAGGGATAGGTTCCTATTTTAGTATTTAATCTATTCCCTCATCTTCATTTTATGGGTTGGTTGAAAGCAGAAGCTGCTGTCACTTTCTTTTAACTAAAAGGTCTCTGGTTATAACCGGAATACCATATGCATTAAGTAAAGATAAGGTCCCAACTGTTTCGTTTCTAAATGAACAAATAAGATAAAAGGCTTCAGGCAGCCATTTATAAGCACTTTCAGCAAATAACGCATTGTCAGTGTAAAGAGTCTTCATTCCCAGCAAATGAAAAGCCAAATGGATAAGCTATTATAAGGTTCACCTGAGCCTTCTTGCATTTGACACTGCAGCGCAGGTGTGCAGCGTTCCAGTTCCAGACTGAGGGGGGAGCTCTAGAGCCAGTGTGGATTTCTTGTTCTAGAGAGTCCTGTGGTTCTTGTTTGGGTCAATTTTACATTTCGTTTTTGATTTTGATTTTTGGAGGGTTGGAAGGCAGCCACTCAAAATGGCCCTGGTTATCCATTCATTGATCAATTCAAGCATGTAATGTGATTTCAATAGCAAGTAGCCAAAGATGAAGTCAACTAACTAGATGGACCTCAGGCTACAGGGCCAGTCTGGGGTTAGATATTACCATTCCAGCTGTGATTGTGTCACAGCCAATTCAGGAAGCAACAGAAAGTGGAAATTCAAGCACCTCATAGAGAAAAGTGGTATTTCCTAACCAGTGGCTAATGACACCTGACAGGTTTATCATGTTGTCTCAAGGGGTTCCCATCCTTAAAGTAGAATTTGTGTTTGCTTCATTTCTTAAATTTTTGTAAAAGTGAATCAGAATGGAAGAATAAAACATCAAGCCTTGATTTTCATTGTGTATTTTAATATACAAACTCCAAACCAAACACTACAGAACATGTTTTTTTAAAGATTTACTTGTTGACTTATCATTCCCTTTTGCAATTAATTCTAAGTAAATTAAGAAGCATGCATTATTTGTTCAATGGGAACAGCAAATTGTCTCAATGCTATAGTAATGTATTATAGTACAATGAACATTATAATACAGTACTCAACCATGTGCTGGTTTAAATAAAATGCTTATATTTAAACATAGGGCAGTTGCATACTTTGCATGGTAGTATTTATCATTCTTCTCAAAGATTTTATGCATTTATTTTTAGAGAGAGGGAGAGAGAGAGAGAGAAACATCGATACGAGAGAGAAACAATGATTAGTTGCTTTTTGTCTGTACCCCCGACCAGGGATGGAACCTGCAACCCAGGCATGTGTTCTTACCATGAATTGAACTGGTGACCTTTCGCTTTGTGGGATAAAACCCAGCCCACTGAGCTACACAGATCAGGGCTATCATTTGTTTTAGACATCTAGATGTTTTGAAGAATCTTTCTATGTTTGGGAACTCTCTCATCCAGTAAGTTTGATTTTTTAAAATAGAAGCCAAATTTTCCCAGCTTCCCTTGCAGCTAGGGTGCAGGCACATGGCACAGGCTTCTCCTGTCAGTGTTTCTGTGTGTGATTTCAGTTTGGAAGACAATGTCATGAAAATGGGACTGTGAATGGAATCCATTCAGGTGAGATCATGGGGTGGCAAAGAGACATCAGCTTCTAGACCCAACAGAGTCAAGGGCTTGGCATGGTGTCCCTGTCCAGCATTAGGCCTATCCAGTGGCAGGGACAGTGGCTGCAGGATTGGTTTTGGCTGTGAAGACTTTAAGTTTGGTTTCTAGTTCTCTGTACTTGAGATTATGCAAGTGACATCATATCTTTTAATACAATATCTTTAAACATTTTAAATGATGCATTTCCAAAATAAACTTAAGAAGCTGATTTTGTAAAGTGTTCAAGTCATTATATACTAGATTTATTTTAAGAATATTTTGTTCTATCCTACATATAAGTAAATGTTCTGCCATTGAGTGTGCAGTTTAATATACCTTGTGGAGATAAACAGCAAAAGAAAAAGAAGGTATTGAGCCTCTGGTAAATGTGGTGCTTACAAAAGATAAAGCAATTGTTATTATTTTAAGTGCATTTTTTACAGTTAAATTCACTATATATCTCCGTTAAATTAATCTAAATCTAATAAGTGCATAACACAAATGACTAAGCCCAAGGAACAGCAGGAGATGGTGTCCAAGTAGAAACTAAATATCAGTCTATGTTATCAACAGTCCTTTGTCCAAAATGATTAAAGTGTTTCATTTACAAGTCTGAATGAATGTTTAAGGAAATACAGAGTGCCTCTACTTATTTTCAATACCTTTTTCCTAGGTCAAGGATACGTTGTTGATCTATTGAAAATAAATGTAGGACTTATCTTCTTTTGAGATAATGCAGAATACTCAATGGAGATGAGCATGGAAGCAGGTTAAGTTTTCTGGCACACTGCTATTCTGCAACATATTTTCTACAAATGTTGATGTGTAATTCTAAGATGCATAGAAAGACAAAAGAAAAGAAGGAAGGGAAGAAGGGAGAATGGGAAGGGAGATGGAGGGAGAATGAAAGAAGGGCAAAAAGAAAGGAGAGAGGGATAAAAGCGAGCAAGGGGAGAAAGGAATAAGGCACAGCTTGCCTTGCCATGAGTGTGTTGCCTGGGTAAAAGGTCTCTGCTGTGTTCACTATTTCAACCCTCTTTGCTTTGCTCACACAGAACTCTCCCATAGTAGTAATGCATCTTTTGATAATAACCAGGCAATAGAAGTGGCAAGATCATTAAACAGAATTTGCCATTGCTCCTGTCACTTCACTCTGCAATGCACATGAATTCAGGGCATCCACAAATACCTTGTTTCTATACTATGCTTCACCTTCATCAGAAATATGGGTAAGACAGAGAGATATATAGCCCTAGTACAGGGTTACAATGTCTTGAATGAAAAGAGGCTTCCCTAACTACAGTATTTTAGTTGCCCTATTACTACCCTGGAGGTTATTTCACCCATGTGCAACACACCATAATTAAGTGCAGGAAGCGTGTCATTCATTCATTCATTCTTAATAAAATGGAGAATAGTAACTGTGAAAGGGGAGGTGGAAAATTTCAGTCAGTACAAGAACTTGCCCTCAGACATGCTATAAGGCAAATTAATTTTAAGAAAGAATACTTTTATGTCCTAGCTGGTGTAGCTCAGTGGATTGAGTGCCAGCCTGTGAACCAAAGGTTCACCGGTTCGATTCCCAGTCAGGGCACATGTCCGGGTTGCGGCCGGGTCCCTGGTTGAGGGCATGTGAGAGGCAACCACACATTGATGTTTCTCTCCCTCCTTCTCCCTCTCTTCCCCTCTCTCTAAAATAAATAAATAAATAAATAAAGCCTTTAAAAGGAGACAGAGTACTTTTAAAAGTTAGGAAATTGAAAATAGATTCTCTTAAAATTCTGAGACATGAAACATGTTCTCCATGTCTGGAAACTGAAAATCCATGTATGGAATCTTAATCTCCAAGCATAGAACCCCACACTCCTAGACAAAATCTGGACTGATTGAGTTCTTCTAGGTGTTAATTCTACCTAAATGTATAATCCGACCTTCCACATGAGTGATCGCTGTAAGGGCCTTGGGCCTCCCAGCACAGAGCCTGTCTCTCTCAGCATGAAAACTTACAGAATGGGCATGAAATGTGTCCTTTCAAACCTGAACCGTGGCTCTCTAAGTAGGGATTTTGCATTTCCTTCCTGGTGTGAATCCTACCTCTTCAGGTGTAAAATATGACGCATGTGGCGTCACATATCCAAGTATGGAAGCTGGCCCTACAAACGTGGACTGCAGTGCTTTGTGCGTGGAACCTCGGGTTCCAGAATGGATCCTGGCTCTACGAGCAGGGGTCCTGGCACTCCACACAGATGTCCAGGCGCGGAACACAGCACACGAGGGTGGGAGCTGGAACTCCGGATATGGAACTCATCATTTCAGTCATAGTATTTTGTTCTTCACGCACGAACACTGTTCTACCAGGCATGTGAGCTGGCACACTAAGCCTAGAACCAGTGCTTCTATGTATGGAGACAGACCATGTAGATATGAAATCAGGCCTTCAGGCATGCCATGAATTACTAAACTGTGTGAAGTCTCTCTCTCCTAGCTTCTAACCTGGCTTTCTGTGGCATTTGGGGAGAGCCTGACCATCATCTAACCCACCAGCTATTGCACCTGGAACTTGGCCATCTAGGCCTGGACTCTTGCCCTCCAAGTATGGAATCTAGACTCCAGGCAGGGAACAGGGCCTTGGAAATATATTCTATAGAACCTGGATCACAGGCATTTGTGTGGCCCACCAATTATGCAATCTGGACATTAGGCCTAGAATCTGACGTTCCTAGTGTGGAAGTTAGATTTCCTGGCAAGGGTCTAGAAGGTCACAAATCCTGGGTATGAAATTAGACCTTCCAAACATGGTATGAGTATGAAATTTCTCTCTCTCCAAGCTTGGACCCTGGCCTTCTGGGCAGAAATCAGAACCTCATGGAACGTTACCTAGCCCACAAGTGAGAAAATTCAGGTTTGGAATTAAGCAACTCTCCCAAGTTTAAACAATTGGTCTTCACTAGATCTGGGGCTGGAGTCCAGGTCTCCTGATTTCAACCAGTGCTCACTCTACCAGACAGTAGTTCTGCTTACCTTGTCTCTCACTAGGGGCATAGCGAGGAAAAGGAGAGTCAGAACACCCAAAACCTGCGGACAGCTCTGCCCTGCCTGCCTCTGTACCCGCCTGCACTGGACTTGTCACTGGCCATTTCATGCAGAGAGCCAGACAAGATGGTCACTGAGACCAGCTCTGGCGCTGGCGTTCTGTTCTCTGCCTCAGTTTTGTGCTCCTCTCCATTAAGGGCCTTTTTCTGTTGTCCTCAAGCTGTGTGAGGCCGAATCAGTCTGGAGAAAATGGGGCCATCTGAGCAAGGAGCAAGCTACCAGAAGATTAGCTTTGATTCTACCCTCCCTCCTCCCTCCTGTGGTTCTCTCCATTATTTCAGCTGTTGACCAAGGAACATAGTTTTTATTTGGTTGAAGGTTCCTGTTCAACCCAGAAAATCAAATACCATTTTAAAAGATTTTGACTTCTGGAAGTTAGCCTTGCAGTGGCCTGGCTGGGGTCTCTCCAAACCCCTCTCTATTCAAAGGCCTGTCCTTGTCCTCCTGTTTATTTATTTTTTTTTTTTTTATTTTTACAGCTCCTGTTATTTGCCTCTTCTTTCTCTTTGGATGGGGTTGGTCATCCAGGGGTTGCAGAACTGCTCGTTGCCTGGGTCGGCCAAGGCCTGGGAGACTAACCCAGGAGTACAGGCCATTTTTAAAGCCACCTCCTGTCCTTTTCCTCAAGGTCAGCCACTTTGAAAGATGTTTCCTTCATGGATCTGAAAAACAAACTTCTAGGACTTTGTCGTGACTTCTCAGTTTTAGGCATTACTTATTTCCCCCAACAATGGAGGAGTCTTTCCCAAAGGTGCGCATCCCCCGCTCCCCTCTCCCATCCACCTGATATCATGTTTAGGTTTTTATGACCCTGAGGTATCATTGAACCAGAACATGTAGGGTGCTATGATCGCATTTCTTTTCTTCTCTAGTTTTTCTCCACCCAAGTTTCTATATTTTTCTTTTTTCCTCATTCTATTTGCTTTGATCCTGTCCTCATTTTTTTTCTCCCCAAATCTTCATCATTTCACCTATTCCACCTGGCGCCTTTCTTCCCAGAGATGTCCTGTGCAGAGACTTTTGTCAAGGAAGAACTTGACTGTGTTTAGAAAACAGGCAAGGAGTGCCTATTGGTGGCCAGGGCTGTGTCAGGGAAATCAGTACGTCCTTAACTCATTTCTTTCATGTGCTGCGTGTCCTCTGTGTGACAGGCACTGATAATACAGAGACAAATGAAATAGGGCCTTGTGCCCAAATAGTGACTCCGTCTCCTTCCCCCTGCGGAGGTAGGATCTCTCTTGTTCCCAGAACCTAGCCCAGCACCCTCAGTAAATGTTTATTGATCACAAGACTGAGACCCATTTATGAGGCCCATCTGTACTCATCTCACCCCGATCCTGCCTCCCTCAGGGCCCAGTCTAGGTGTTCTAAACTGTACCCCGGGCACAAAGTCCTTCCTCACAGAGCTATCCCCAAGGGAGGCAGTGTGCTGGGGACTAGGCGGGACGGGAACAGGAGCCTGGGCATCCGGTTCTGTTGCCGCATCCCCGAAGGCCCCACTCGGAGCCTCAGTTTCCTGACTATAACACTGTGAGGCGAGGCCTGCCATTCTCTCCTTCTCCTGCATTCGGTTTAGGACAAGGGGGAAGTTTTTGGCCATCTGAGGCTGTACGGGGCCTGTTAGTTTACTCTGAGAAGCATTTGTTTTCTGCTCAGTTGTATTCTGTGCTCATGTTCCAGTGACAAAGAGTTTATGAACATATCAAGAAATAGTCCCCTTCTCTTGCCCTGAGGGAGTCATCTGTCACCTGCTTACTTAGGACAGGCTTTTCCACAGATTGTTCTGGCTGCTGCCCTCCCACCTCAGGTCTCTGATTACCTGCCAGAGCTATTTAATCCAACCTTCCATCTGGGCAATAGTTTAAAAATCTCCACATAATGCAAAAGGCAACTGCAGATGGCTGTGCACCTGGGATTCCTGGGTCCCTGGGCCACAGGGCCTGGCTTTGAACTTCCTTCCTTGGCTGGCAGCCCTGAAGCCTCCAGCTCAGCTAGCAGGGAACTGTAAAGCTGGCCCCTTGTTAGAACAGCCTCCAGCCCAAGTCCACACCCAGAAGAGGTGGAGGTGTTAAACTGATGTATGTAACTTAATATCTAGTGAATCAGCCCACGCAGGGCACAAAGGAGAGGTAAGGCCAGCCACCTCGACTCCACGTTACTGGCTCACAGTCCTTTTCTCCACATACTCAGCTTGGCTGGTTGCTAATTTTTCAGGTTTCACTTTAACTGACATTCTCAATGACTTCTCTGTTTAAGACAGCTCCTGCTGCCTGCCCTTATTCTCTCTCACACCAGCTCCTTGTTCTTGTTCTCCTAGGCTCTTGTCACAAGTTTAAAAAAATTTTTGTTGATTGATTGATTTTAGAGAGAGAGGAAGGGAGAGAGAGAGATAAATATTGATTTGTTCTTCTACTTATTTATGCATTCATTTGTTGATTCTTGTACGTACCCAAACAGGGGATTGAACCTGCAACCTTGGCATATCGGGACAGCACTCTAACCAGCTGAGCTACCAGGCCAGGACACTATTTTTAACTGTTCATGATTTTTGTTTACTTGCTCCCCCTTAAACAGCAAGCTCCGTGAGGGAGAAATCATGTCTACTTTAGCCACCCACTGTTTGGCCCAGCATGTGGCACCTAGGAGTCACTTAACAAATACTCGTTGAGTGCCAAAGGAACGGATGTCCAGAAATGTGTTTAGGTAGGACCCCAGTGTGCAAGAGCAGATGCTCTTAAATGCAGTCCTGGACCACCACCAGCAGCAGCATTGCCAGGGAACTTCTCAGAAACCCAAGTTCTTGGGTCCTACTCAGACCTACAGAACCAGAACTTAGTGGAGCGGCCCTGAAAGCTGCCTAAATGAGCCCTCCAAAGGTCTATGCTTTACGCTAACATTTGATAGCCTCTCCTTTAAAAGGGGTTGTGCTATCTCAACTCTTCTCACCTGGTTTCCTTTTGTTGGCATCAACAGTAGGAAAACAGAAGACTCTTTAGTAGGGTAGCTGCTGTCCCAGTTTGTGGGGGACAGTCCTGGTTTTACTAGAAGTCCCACAGCTCAGGAAATCCTCAGTCCTGGCCAGCAGGATGGGTAGTTCCCTCTTTAGAATGTTTTCAACTAAAGCATCAGATCCACTAAGATGGATACAATATGATATGTGCATCAGTGAGCTTTAAGATGTTAATTTGAGTTACAGGAATCACACTACCTAATATCAAACTATACTATAAAGCTATAGTAATCAAAACAGCATGGTAATGGCATATAAAAACAGACACATAGATCAATGGAACAGAATAGAGAGCCCAGGAAAAAACCCACACCTTTATAGTCAATTAATATTTGGCAGAGGAAGCAAGCATTCACAATGGACTAAAGATAGTTTATTCAATAAATAGTATTGGGAAAATTGGACAAATACATGCAGAAAAATGAAACTAGACCACCTTCTTATACCATACACAAGAACAAATTCAAAATGGATCAAAAGCTTAAATGTTAGACCTGAAATCATAAAAATCCTAGAAGAAAACATAGGCAGCAAAATCTTGGACATTGCTTATAGCAATATTTTATCAGATATATTTCCCCTGGGCAAGGGAAGCAAAAGAAAAATAAACAAATGGGATTACGTCAAACTAAAAACATTTTGCAGAGCAAAGGAAATCATCAACAAAATAAAAAGACAACCCAAAGAATGAGAGACCATATTCGCCAATACATCTGATAAAGGATTAATATCCACAATTTATAAAGAACTTATAATACTCAACACCAAAAAAACACAAAATCCCAATTAAAAAATGGGCAAAGTACCTGAATAGACACTTATCCAAAGAGGACATCCAGATGGCCAATAGACAAATGAAAAGATGCTCAACATCACTAATCATCAGAGAAATGCAAATTAAAACCTCAATGAGATACCATCTCACACCTGTCAGGATGGATATCATCCATAAATCAATAAACAAGTGCTGGTAAGGATGTAGAGTAAGGGGAACCCTTTTACCCTGTTGGTGGGAGTGCAGATTGGTGCAGCCACTGTGGAAAGCAGTATGGAGAAACCTCAAAAAATTGAAAATGTATCTACCTTTCAACCCAGCTATCCTACTTCTAGAAATATATCTGAAGGAACCCAAAATACTAATTCAAAAGAATATAGGCATCCCTGTGTTCATTGCAGCATGATTTACAATTGCCAAGATATAGAGGCAGCCCAACTGTGTGTCCAACAGTAGATGAGTGGATAAAACAACTATGGGACATTTACACAATAGAATACTACATGGCCATAAAAAAGAAGAAAATTTGTAACAGTATGGATGGACCTAGAGAACATTATGCTAAATGAAATAAACCAGTCAGAGAAAGACAAATACCATATGATTTCACTCATGTGTGGAATCTAATGAACAAACTGAACTAGCAAGGAAAATGGGGACAGACTTACAGATGGAGAGCAGGTGACAGCTAGTTTGGTGGGGAGGTTCGGGTGTGGAGGGATTGAGCAAAAAGGAAAAAGGGCTTATGGACATGGACAACAGGGTGGTGGTTGCTGGGGCACGGGGTTATAAAGGGACTAAATGATAATGGAAAAAATACAATAAAGATTAAGTTAAGCCCTGACTGGTGTGGTTCAGTGGATTGAGTGTGGGCCTGTGAAGCAAAGGGTTGCTGGTTTGATTCCCAGTCAAGGCACATGCCTGGGTTGCAGTCCAGGCCCCGAGTAGGGGATGCGTGAAAGGCAACCATATATTGATATTTCTCTCCTTCTTTCTCCTTCTCTTCCCCTCTAAAAATGAATAAATGAAATATTTTTGAAAAGGTTAAATTTAAAAATAATAAACTGTTAATTTGATCCCATAGCCATTCGACAGGCTCCTAAATCCTGGAGGGAAGATGTGCCTAGGCTGTAAGACAGCCTGGTCTCCACAACTCCCATTGCGGATGATGCCAAAAGCAAGCACGGCGGGCCCTGCTCAGAGCCCGTCGTGCAATGAGTGTCCTCAGGATAACTTGGCTTTGTTTTTCAAGAGAGGGCACAAAGGCAGTTGCGAAACAGTTCTTAGAGACTCACCACCACCTTCCTAGTCACATAAATGGTTTGGAAGGAAGTGAAAATAGAACTTTTTGTCCAGTTCTTTTATAGGCAACAATATGATGACATCATTTGCAGGTTGCAAAGCCCTCATCAGAGAGAAGCAGACACTTCTATCTTGGTTTTCTGGTCTCTTTTCAAAATGTATTTACTTTTTTAAAAATGGGGCTCTCTCCCTCTCTTTTTATTTTTTAAAAAATTTTTATTCTATTTTTTTCCATTACCATTGTCCCCTTATACCTCCTTCCCCTGACAATCACCACTCTGTGGTTCGTGTCCATGAAAACATATTTACTTTTAAATTTTCCAGTTTGCTGCGTCTGCTACAAGAAAGCCCAGAAATTGGGCTTCAGGTTAAAATCACAGACCTGGATTCTCATCTACGCCCAACTTTAATGAATGAATGTAACACTTAAATGACTGAGAGTTAAACAAAAATGCCAAGTTCCTTTAACTCAAAGGCTGGAATGGCGACCTGCTGAACTCTCTGCCTCCCACTCCCACCCTGAACCACAGTCCCTCAGCTGAGACGTGGTCCAAACGCTGGACCTTAACCTGCCTCGAGGAAGTGAAAGAGCATCCAGCATCAGGTCAGTCCTGGTGAGTCCTGACCATAGGTTCAGGCAACACTCATCAAGCATCTGCTAGGGGCAGGGGCTGTCCTGTTGGTGATGAAACCCACACAGAAAGTCTGGGAGGAGGGTGCAAGCCATGTGAACAACTGCATTTGACAGTTGAAGAAACTGAGGCTCAGAGCAGTTGGATGACTGGAACAAGATCACATATCTAGCATTCAGCAAAAATAGTATTGGAATCTGATGTCCTGCTTTCAAGTTCAATGCCAATTCACAGCTACCTCAATTTTAGCAATCAGACCCTTCACTAGTTCTTCATTATTATTACCACAGCCAACTCTGATCCTGTGAATCCCTCCACAATTATCATTACTACTACAAATATTTTTTTAGTACCTAATATATTCCAGGCACTGTCCTTTATTAAGTCATTTTTGTGCATAGTATCATTTATTCCTCTCAACAGCTTATCTGGCAGCCTCATCTTTTAGGACGTGGGCTGAGGCCTAGAAAGGTAAGCGATTTGCTCATTCACGGAGGCCATGCTCTAAAACCACCGTAATACAGTGCCTCCTTGCCAGCTGCGATGCCTGAGTCCCCTCCTGTTCCTCCTGGTGGAGTTTCTGCCTGGGTCGATTGTCTGAAGTTCCTGGAATTAGGGTCCTGCTTTGTTCCACCTGCTCCTTCCGGCCACTGTCTTTTTTCTGACTCCTGGCACCCTAAATGAGAGCCCTGCCACCCTCAGCTCATTGCCATACCTTCCCCTTCCTCACGGCTGCCAGAACCCTCTCCCTCAGATGCCCACCTTCTCGGATATAATTTTTCCCTGGCCCTTACCAACAGATTCTTTTCAGGTGTTGCCCCTTCTCCTGACAGCCATTTTTATCTACTACTACTGTCTTTCTCATTTCAGGTAATGCTGCGTGAACATTCCCCCAAGTCTCCTCGTCTCCTGCAACTGAGGGTGCCCAGCCTCCAAGTCTGCACCTCCCATTAGACGTCTCTCACAAAGGCCTAGCACTCTTTATTGGTTTTCCTATACCAGTTTATTGAGATGCAACTGACATGCAAAAAGGGTGCACATTTAATACATAAAAGTTAGTGAGCTTGTATATACCCATTGAAACCAGTACCACACTCTATGTCATAAACATATCCATCCCCTCCTGAAGCTTTCTCCTGCCCTCCTTATTTATTTTTTTGTATTTTAACACAATATAAAATCTATGTCATTTCTTAGCAGCATTTTTAGTATACAGTACAGTATTGTTAACTGTAGGCCCTATTGTGGATCTCTAGGACTTAGTCATCTTGTATTACTGAGACTTTTTACCCTTTGACTACCTGACCCCCCTCCCCACGACAATGCTTTATTCTTATACTCTCAGGAAAAGGGGGCAGGGAGGACTGTCATTTATTTACATAGAGTAGCAATTTTCCAAATGCTAATTTGCATGTCTGTCATCCTACCAGAAAAAAGCCTCCATCCAAGGAACGGCGGGTGGGGGGAGCTGTCACCGTGGGCAGGCTATAGGACCCTTCCCCTTCCCCCAAACACCCAGTTGTTTATCTAAGGGGGAACACAGGTAAAGTAATAATTACAGTAACTGTCTAAAATCTATCTCTAGAGGTCTTCACCAAGTAGTATGGACTCAGATAAAAGAGAGGGACTAAACATGCCTGAGTAAGCAGGGAAGGCATCTTGGAGGAGGTGACATTTGAGCTGAGTTTTGAAGGATAGGCAAGAGTTCGTCATTCTCATGGACAGGTATGTGTCACCAACTAAACTGCACACATCCTGGGGAAGGGACCATATTTTATGCATCTCTCTATTTTTTAAAGATTTTCTTTGTTTATTTTTAGAGAGAGGGGAGGGAGGGAGAAAGAGGGAGAGAAACATCTATGTGCAAGAGATACAACAATCAGTTGCCTCTCACACACCCCCAACTGGGGATCTGGCCCGAAACCCAGGCATGTGCCCTGACTGGGAATTGAACTGGTGACCTCTCAGTTCGCAGGCCGGTGCTCAATCCAGTGAGCCACATCAGCCAAGGCTATGCACTTCTTATATCCAAACAGAACCAAGTATTTAGTAGATATTCAATATTAGACTCAAGAGCAAGGTAGAGTTTTATTGGTCCTTACTGAAAAATTACAAAAATATCTGTGATAGGAAAGGATTACTTATTTCAAATGTTCTCAAGTTTTCTGCCCAAGCTGTGTTAATTTGTGTATAATGTGCATATTAGTGGATAAATGTGTTCATTGGTATATGTGTATATATAAATGGAACAGTGTCATGGTTTTAAGGTAGCTTATGATTCTGCAGTGTAACAGGACAGATAAGATAGAGAACATCAGTTGAAATATATCTTTAAGAGTCTCAAAAGCAAAATAAGTGTTGGCGAGGATATAGAGAAAAGGGAACTCTCATGCACTGTTGGTGGGATGATAAATTGGTGCAGCCTATGGAAAACAGTATGGAGATTCCTCAAAAAATTAAAAATTGAGCTGCCATACAACCCAGCAATTTCATTTCTGGTTATTCATTTGAAGAAAACAAAAACACTAATTCAAAGAGATAAATGGAACCTTGTGTTCACTGCAGATTATTTAAAATAGCTGAGATTTGGAAGCAACATCCGTGTCTACTGATAGATGAGTGGACAAAGAGTACATGGTAAAGTCCTCACATTCCACAGGAACCATCGTGTGCTTCTGGAGACATGGTACTTCTGGCCTCTACAGGATGCGTTTCCTGTGATGACTTTCAAGAAAGCTGTGCTGCAAAGTGGCAAAAGTCTCTAGGAAGCAGGAGGCCAGTGCCTCTGGGAAAACCTTACCAGTGTGACGACTAGTAGGGGCTGTGCCCTCCTGTATCGCTTTATACAAAAAACTCTTTCCAGGGCTTCCTATTAGCGGTTGGTATTGGAGCAGATGCATGGCCACCCTGAGGCCCTGGGAGCTCTGGGTGCTCCTCTCAACATTCACTATCTCCAACTCACTGACAAGTACAACTTCATGGACATTGCTGAAGCCCAGCTGAAGATACCTGTCTCTGGATCCAGGTCAGCAGGCCATCTCCAGGCCAGCTCATCCAGAATGCCCCTGTTAACAGGTGGCATCTTCAGGAGGTCTTCTTAGAGTTCAAGGATGGTCAGCAGATTCCCATGTTCAAGCTCAGACGGGAGATTGGTGATGAAGTAAAAAAGGACTAAAACTGATCAAAAAGACCCAGCTGTCTGCAAGCATGGCCCTCCTTCATCAACATGTAGCCTCCATATCTTTGAGCCAGTTTTTCAGCTGCCAGAGGGATGATTGTATGTGCTGGCGTATGGTAATTTTGGTTAAATTCCGATTTGACCACAATGAATGCTACTGAGATTTTAATATTTATCAGACAGAAACATTTACTACAATTATAATTATTTGAAAGGTCTCTGTACAAAAGCACAAAATAAGAGGCATCAATATTAATAATGTTTGTTGATACAAAGAGTACATGATATATATGTGTGTATATATAATGGAATATTATTCAGCAATAAAAAAGGATGAACTCTTGCCATTTGTAACAGCATGGATGGAGTATTATGGAGAGAATATGCAAAGTGAAATAAGCCAGGCAGAGAAAGACAGATACCATATGATTTCGCTTATTTGTAGAATCTAAAAAAAAAAAAAAACCACCCCAAAACAAATGAATAAACAAAACAGAAACAGACTTATAAATACAGAGAACAAACTGATGGTTGCCAGAGGGGAGGGGGGGGGAAGGTGGAGGGTGAGCAGAAAAGAAAAAGAATAAAAAAAGAACCTCAAAAGCAAATTGAATATTTTGGAAGCTCAATCTGGGCACATGTCCTGCAGAAGGAGAGGTGTGTGGAGCTCTTACGGAAAACTGTGTGTATTGAGGTTCCTTGAGAAGGTCAGAATTTCCTAGAATCTCCTACTTCTCTTGCTACAGTCTTGTCTTCGTGGGCTGGTGTAACAGCAGCAGCAGCCCGTGGCTGGCTCGGATTACTGATATGCTGCTGCGCCTGATGGGAGAGCTCTTGCTCCGCTGCTCATAGGTCTGTGTTGTGGACACTCCGTTACTCTCGTTTTGGTCATGGCAAACTGTCACGATTAGAATTCGGGAAGACCATTCCTCTGAGGTCAGGTTCTAGGGAGTGTACCTCGGAAAGTGGAAAGTATAAACGGAGCAGGGGAGGGTTTTGAAATTCATTGACCTCTGAGTGTGCCACACTGCTCCACAAATGAGCAAGAACGAGGACAGATTCACAGAGTGCGATCCAGGCACCCAGGAAGCAAAGAGTGTCAGTATCCAGGGGGAAGGCTACCAAGTGGACCCACAGTACACCAGGTACCGGGAAGGCCAGTTGTGCGAGTCCAGGCTCATGCCCAGTGAGAACAAAATCTCACCTGTTTAGCCAGCCAACTCTGCTAATCTCCCTGCCCCGCCCTCCCACGCCGCCCACACCCCCACCCTGTGCTGCCTTCCTTAATCCCAGGGCTGCAGAGTTAGCCCTTTGATTTAAGGCAGTTACAGCGCCAGGCATTCTCTTAGAAAATATAACAGAAGTAATGCCTAGTGGAAATTATTTTCAAGTCTTTTTTTTCCTTAACGGAAAAACTCTTTTGTTCCTAATAATAAAACCTGCTCTAGCTGAAGCAGTGGGGAGGGGGTGGGCAGCTAGGCCTCACCCTTGCTGGCCTCTAAGACTTTTGTGCGGAAGCTCAAGGCTGTCGGGAACACTGTTTAAAAAGCTTTGCTACCAACAAACCAACCGTACAAAGTCATTACTGGGACAATTGGGGAAATTTGAATATAGACTGGGTATTAGAAGATGTGAAGGGGTTACTGCTCATTTTGTTAGGCACGATAACGGTATATGGTTATGTGGGACAATGCCGATTATCACAGTTGTATGAGAAAACGTCCTTATTTTTTAAAGCTTCATATTGTATGACGTCTGAGATTTGCATTGAAAAGAAGTAAATATAGAAAATGGAAAATACTGTTAAATCTAGGCGGTAGGGTTTATTATAATATTTTTCCGGAGAAATGCAAAAGCAATTGTAATGCCGTGGTAGTCAAGGGAACATAGCAGGACTAGGTTCACCCAACACAGTTCTCCTCTGAGACACTGGGTGCCTGTCGAGAGTGGAGCACAGAGGGCGTGGGGGTTCTGCTGCGTCCTCTCCATTCCCTCACCACCCACGGGTGTTGACAGGACACAACACTAGACCCTAAAACTCTCCATAGGTAAAGGATGCGCAACATTTTTAACACTGGGGCAGGACTTGTCCATGCACACCGGCCCTGGCTGCTGGGCCCCTCCTGCCTGTCCTCTCTGAGGAGGCCAGGTCTCCTCTTCCCACACAGCAGAGCCCCATCCCTTCTGCCTTGCTCTGCTCAGAAGAAGGCTGAGCTCTCCATGTGTTCCTTCTCTCCATCCTTACGTCCTCTCCCTCTCCTGGGCATCCAGGGGTCCCAGGAGAGCACCTCTGGTTACCAGGAAGCTGATGGATGCCTGCTGGGGAACACTGCCCTTTCACTTCAGAGACCCACCTTGGACAGCCCTGTGGCCGAGTGCTGGCACTCCTGTAGCTTCTCCTTGCTCTGCTACAGCCGCCTGGGAAGCTGAGTTGTAGAATCTGAGACAAAGGGACTTCTGACATCAAGTACAGCCTCTCGCTCTGACTGGCATGGCTTAGTGAGCTGGGCATCATCCCGTACACTGAAAGGTCACTGGTTCGATTCTCGGGGTCAGGGCACATGCCTGGGTTTGTGAGCCAGGTCCCCCTGTTGGGGGCGTGTGAGAAGCAACCGACTGATGTTTCTCTCACACATGGTTATTTCTATCCCTCTCTTTCTCTCTCCCTTCTTTTCTCTCTAAAAATAAATAAAAATCCTTTAAAAAAAAAAGGTACAGCCTCCCAAGCAGAACAAGAATCCCCTCAAGCATCCCCCATGGGGGGTCACCTGGCTTCTGCTGACATGTTTCTGTTCAAAATTCTTTCCCCACTAACAGAATGCTCCTTCATGTCAGGCACAGCATGAGGCCCTGATCAGAGTCAGAGACCAGCAACAGCTCTCGTGGACAATGGGAGCTCAGGAGCAAACCGAATCAGGAGACCTCCTGCTGCCCAGGAGACCTGGGCACACTGGTCTCTCTCTGGCTGCAGCCCTGGAGCTGGAGTGGACGATGCAGCAGTGAAAAGGTGACAGGCTGGCAGGCCTCTCTGTCCCTCGGTGAGGATGCTACTCATTGAAATTCTGGTCCTCAGCTGTGCAAGGTCAGGAGTTCAGTTTTATAATTCAGGTCCTGGGGGATGCAGACCTGTATTAACCACTCCTTGCAAGAAACATGCATGCCGGAAGGCCATTTTACAAATGAGCAATGAATGAATGAGCATGGCTGTCCAGTGACCAGAATATTCACAGCTGTTTTCCATGACACACATTTCCTGGAATAGAATTTATAAACAGCTTGTTGCTTGGTGAGCATGTATCAGCCCAAAGGAAGGGAGTGACTGCAAAAGAGATTATTCTAAGGCTGCAGAAGAGGGCGAGGAAGAATCCTTGGGACCTTTTTGCACCTAGAATACCCTTGAGTGGTCTATTCTCATTGACATGCCTCTTTCTAGACACCTATTCTTTTGTTAGCCACAGAACACCATCTCAAAAGACAACTTTCTTCGTTAGCTATATTCCAAGTGTGCTTTCCTGAAGTTGTTTTGGCAGGTGACTTCATGGCCACCTCGGAATCACCTGAACCCAAGGCTTGCTGGACTACTAGTTCTCATATTTCTGTACCAGTATGTGAGGTGGGAGTGGTGGAGAGCATGATTTGGCCCCCTTCCCTTCATCCTGTTGTGTGTGATGTTAATGGAAGATCAGGGTTTAACAGGGTTTGCATCTGGAATTTGACAGGGACTGGGTTTGTAACATAAAGGAGGGAAGCAGGCTGAGTAAAAGAACAATTTCAATAGCAACTTAAGTATGAATAGGCTTTTAAACTTCACTGTAAGAAAAATAGCACAGGTGTGAGGATAAATGGCAACTGATGCTCAGTGGCGTGAGTCCCGGGGCTCTGGCACAATGGAGAGGGCAGGTCCTTCCCCAAAATGACCGCTGCTCAGCTCCAACAGACTGTGGCCATACAGGAAAGAGGTCCTGAAGTGATCAGATCTGATTTTTTTAGAGAAGTTAATTTTTTTTTTTTAGAGAAGGTAATTTGGATTTTTAGGTGTAATCTCCTGGGTTTTTTAATGTTGGCAACTACTTCAAAATATTTTTTTCAATGCTCTACTAAAGAAACAAAACATGTCAGGGCCAGATTCAGTCAGTCAGTTATGCTTTTAAAGGGTTCCATGATTAAATGTTTTAGAACGCTGGTTTTGAAAAGATAAAATGAACAGAAAAAATGACAGGATTCTTATCATTGTTTTTTAACTATAGGACAAATTAGGGCCTTTTAGATATTGATCTGTATTTAGATTTCCAATTCAGGCTCACTGGCTTCACACAGATCACCTAAGAGCAGGGTTTACAGATGGCTGAGTTCACCCATTCCCAGCTGATCGTTTGGCTTCATTTTAACCAGTGGCACTTTCTTGCCCTTCTCCCGAAGCCAAGAGGTGCATTCTTCTGAGGTCTCAGAGCCCCATGGACCTGACGCTGACTGCAGTGGGACACAAGGACAAAGACAGCTTGTCCCCACTCTGGACAAATATCCACAGTTGTTATCCAGCTGACTCACCTAGGTTCTAGAACAGTTTGGGCTGAGTTCAGCCTGATCCAGGAGTTGCATGCAGTTCCTCCGCCTGTCAATTTCACCTCCTCAATGACTCCCCTCCTTCTCACTTTCTAATCCGTGTTCATCACCCCATGGGGAACCACCACCAACCCCTCCCAAGGTGCCCCCTGCCTTATTTCCACCGCCACCCCGCTCCCCCTGCCCCAGCTGGTTCTGATCACCTCATAGGAAGACTAAGCCTTCATTACAGCCCAGCAAAGCGGAGGAAGCAGAAAGATGAGACAAGGTCAATCTAGTGAATTTATCCCCAATGTTGCAAGTGGAAAATTTAGAAAAAACTTAAAAAACTTCAGCATTCCTATGAGCCTTGAGGGTTGTTTTATTCTGAATAATAGAGGGCAGACCATCATCTTTCCAAGGCTTAAGACCACCACTAGCAAAAGGGACTGTTTTTTTTTTTCAGGCTCCTTTATACATTTCATTTGTTTGTCACCTATAGCCTTCCAGCTTCCAAAAGGAATTGGTGACTGCCTAAAATGAAAAAACACGTCTATGATGGGAGTTGACATGCGGCATCTGCTCCTCCCTTTTCAGCACCTCCAGCCCTTATCTCCCTGTAGGCTTACTGCGACACCTCTGAGGAGATTCCCTGCCTCCAGCTTCCCTCTCAAGTCCATTCCGTGCCCTGTAGCCAGAATAATCTCTAAAACACACAGTGATTAGAATACCTTCCAGCTTTCTTATAACCCCCGCCTAGACTGTAAGCTGCCTAAACACAGACTATGCTCCTTTGTACTTCCTGTGTTGTGGTGATTCTCCAAAGTTGGTGGGGAAATTTTATTTAAAATGTAACTCCCTGGTTCTCATCTTCTAGGATGGGAGTGGTAGGGGGGTGGAGGTCAGGAATCTGCCTTTTATTTCCATACAGGTGCTCCCAGAAGACCGTGGTACTGGAGCTCTGTAGACTCCAAACTGAGAAGCATTATCTTTTAAGTTTGGTAGGGACCTAGTAAATGGATACACATTGGGTTTAATTGTTCTTAAATTAATTCTGCTACATTTCTTCTTCCCTAAAAAAGATTCTATTTCCCATTTCCTACCCCCCCCCAGCATTTGGTAGAATGTTGATTGATTAGTTTCATTCTGAAATGATTTTTTAAAAATATTCAGAGGAGAAAAGAGAAGGAAGGAGCTTCTGAATGGCTTTCGCTGCACACCTGGGGGATTACTCTGGAGGCGAAAGGTGCAGTCCATGACATCTGGGTGTACAACCCAGGTGCCGGGCTGCTGAAGAAAACTCAGAAGTTTCATGGACAATTCTCTCTTGAGTGACAAATATAGGTAATGGGATCATGAGCTAAGATTGTCTTCAGGAGGAAAAACTAATTTAACGGAAAAGACAAGTCCTATTCTAAACACGTGAAGCCCCAGATAACAATGGTATGACAGGCAGGCTTACAGAGTTCAGTTTGATTTAGTAAGCAGGAAACCATGCAGCTATGTGGACAGGGAATAGCTATGACAAGAAGAGTATTTTCAGGGTAAATAATCAGGCAGCAGAGAAAGTGGAATCATTTGTGGGGAGTTTCCAGGCAAGGAGACCAGCTTGGGGCACCTGTTTTGGTGGCAGCTGAGTCACCTGCTCCTCAGGATCTGGAGATCACCGAACCCCACCCCACACACTGCGAGATCCATCAGCCTCTGCTTGGGCCTAGTCACCTGGGGCTCTGACGCGGGGCTCTGCTATCTGCTCATCCAGCATCTTGAGGTATTGCTGTCGTGTCTGGCTCGACATTGACTGAAATGTATGGTGCAACCTTTCCTCAGTCCCCTCTCCATCCACTCAGCGATGTGCAGGGGAGTACAGGGGGCGTGGGGAGAACAGGTGTACCTCACAGGGCCATCAGAGCAGGGAGCTGAAATGAGACCTTCCTGCTGTTGTTAAAAATCCCTCATGGCATTTCTGCAGCTTCTATACTCACCCTCACTCCCCCTTGTCCTTAGTCTCACTCTTCACTTTCCAAATCCTGTTTTATTTTTTTAATGCTCGTGTTCAACCATCTCTTCCTTCCTGCCTTCCAAATAGTACCGTCAGGCTCTCACCTCATCTCCCTGAAGTTTGTCAGGTCTTTTTGTAAGTCAAGGCAATTCCTCATGAGAGGGCCTCTGGTGCCAGTTTTATAGAAAACAAGTTTGCTTGGAGCCCAGCCCACCTGGCCTTCCCTCTGCCCCCAGGGCAGCCCCTGGAGCACTTTTGGGAAACTCTCAGGCTCCGCTTTGAAACCAACAGGCTGGATAATTTTTGAGATTACTTCCAGATTTAAAGTTGTTCTTAAAACTGTTCATATGAGTCTCTGATTCCTGCATTTCAATTCAGTGTGACTGGACAAAAAGAGGCAGAAATGCCAACTTGAGAAGGGCTGGCTAGAGCAGTGGTCCTTTAAATATTTTCTCTAAGAATCCTTTTATGCTCCTTATGAGGACTCCAAAGAGATTTGGCTTTGTCCCTTATCTCGATTTTTATGTCCTGTGTAATCTTGGCCTCGTGATCAATGCCTCTGAACTTCAATATCCTTAGAATTAGAACTGAAATACCTACCTGGAGAATTACATGAGATCATATAAGATCAAGTAACTTGTCAACTCCAAAGGGTATGTAAACATTAGTTGTTATTAGTATTATTGTTTTTATTAAGCATGCAATGGGGGTGCTGTTGCCTTTTTATGTCACCTCTTCCAAATACTCAGGACCCTCATGTTATTGCAGGAAGACTGAGTTCTGGAGTCTTCTCTCAAAAAAAAAAAAAATTAGAATCCTGGCTTTTCACTTACTGGTTCTATGAAGCCCTGCACGACTCACTTAACCTCCCTGAATCATCTCAATTTCCTCGCTGACCATTAACAGAAAAAAAGGGCAACAATACAGTAGGTATTTTCCAGGCTTGCAGCGAGCATTTGAGATCATGTCTGTACAGTGCTGGCACCAGGTAGATACTGAAAAACAAACACACAAACAAAACCATGCCTGTATCTCTCCAACACACTGGCTCACTCAAATCCAACCTCCTAAGTAATCCTTCGTCTAGCATATCTTCCTTCTTTTTATTAAAACTTCACTGTAGAGACTCACTGATGATTCCATTTCAACCTGGTCCTTAAAAAATATTGTTTTGGCTACAGAGTGCCATTCCTTGAATCTGCCCGATTCTGAAGGTAGAAATATGTGAACGACCAGATGTGGACTTAGAGCTGACCCTGGGAAAGGGGCGTAGGCATGGGCCAATGTCGGAGGCATCTCAGAGTGGCATTAGCTCTCAGGATGAGGTCTCACCCCTCACATTCCTACAACCCCCTGCAGCCAGTCCTGCTGTGTGACATGCAGACACCCTCTGGGGACAGCTGCTGACTGGGACTCAGGCTCAGAATCTGTCCCCATGAAACTAATCTGGACTGTAACTTTGAATTTCCTGGCTCCTTTGGCTCTGAATTTCCAGAATTAGAACTCCTCCTTGGTTTAGGTGCTTTTTCTCTGAATGCTTATTTTAAATCTGAGTATCTCCTGAGGGGGCAATATTTAGCATGGGCAGCTCAGCGTGGGTACAGATATTGTGGAGTTATACCATCACAGAACTGGAAAAGGGTCATTGCAGGGAACTTCGACATCAACCAATCCAACCACCTTGGTTTACATAAGAGGAGACTGAGACCAGGGTGATGAAGTGACTTCATCAAGGACACACTGTGTTACTAACAGTACCAGGAGGACAACTAGGTTTCCCAACTTTAGGTTCAGTGCTATTTCCAGTTTTTATATCCATCCTTCCAACGAACCCACTATGTACCAAGAACTATGGAGAGAACTGGAGATATTATTGTCAGGGATGAAGAGTAGACACCTTAGTCATTTCATGCTGCCTCCCTGTACACATCAGCAATATTGATTAATGAGCTCCCCTCCCTGTCTGCCACCAGCGGGGCACAGAAGAGGTAAGTGTTGATGAGAAGACAAATGAAGAGGAAAGTCTCTAACATGGGCTGTACCCATTCATCCCCTCACCCAACCTGGGTAGTGAAATTGCCATGGGTGATCCCTGGGATGCTGCACACAGCATGAGGATAAAGGGAACTTGGAGGGAGGGTGGGCAAGAAGTGCAGACCTCCCTCTGAAAGCAGGCTCAGAGGGCGCTGGGAGCAAACCTCTTCCTTCCCTGAAGCTGAAGGAAGGGAGGTGGGGTGTAGACATGAGACTGCTTAACAGTGAGCCTGGAGATTCTGCTTCTCTGGGGGAGGGAGGAACACTGGAGGTGGAAGCTGCACTTAGCAGCTGTCTCCCACCCTCCCCACCAGTTGGGTTCAGCAACAGGGCCCTTTCCAGTCCTGCCTCCAAACCAGGGCCCCTCTCTCCAGGGTTGCTAGCTGCAAACGCTCAAGCCCACTTGTTCAGCTGGCCAGCAGCTTTTCAGGAAACTAGAAAATGATTCTATGCATTTATCCTGCAAGTCATTGCCATCATTTCATTAAACTCCAAGGAAACTTTATGGTGTTCTGATAGTCATGATGAACTTAAAAGAAAAATGAAAACTTCCTCATGAACTGATGATAATTAATGGAGGAAGTTCAAACAGCCCTGCAAAGGAAGTCAGGGGAGTGACATTTGAGGATAACAGGATCATCTCCAGTGCTAAGAAGCCATGCCATAGCAGAGCTAAGTCCCCCTGGGAGACTCAGCCCCAGCACCAGTGACAATATCTAGTACTAATTCTGCCTCTCTTGGAGCTGAGGTCTGTCCTGGGGCTGGGTATGGGGAGCACCCATATGGGCCATCCTTCTTTAACTGCCATGTTTTTGGCTGCCAGGATGCCTGGCCACTCAGTCTCCTCACCTGCATCTCTCACATGTTCAGTGGGTTATGGTCCAAGAGGTTCCCAAAGGCACTGCACACAGGGTAACTTGACCTGACCTGACCTGGTAAGGCATTACAGTCACTTTTCTGAGATCTACTCTCCAGGAAGCCTCTGAAAAAGGCAAATTATATACTATACAATATTCTCTCTGCTCTTGTGAAATTTTTAAAATATATTTTATTAATTGTGCTATTACAGTTGTCCCATTTTTTCCTCCCCTTTATTTTCCTCCACCCTGCAACCCACCTCCCACTAGCATTCCCCCTCCCTTAGTGCCTGTCCATGGGTCATATATATAAGTTCTTTGGCTTTTCTATTTCCTACACTATTCTTAACCCTCCCTCGTCTATTTTGTACCTACCATTTATGCTTCTTATTCCCTGTACCTTTTCCCCCATTCTCTCCCACCCCTCCACACTGATAACCCTCCATGTGATCTCCATTTCTGTGGTTCTTTTTCTGTTCTAGTTGTTTGCTTAGTTTGTTTTTGTTTTGGTTTATTTTTTAGGTTCAGTTGTTGATAGTTGTGAGTTCATTGTGATTTTACTGTTTGTAGTTTTGGTCATCTTCCTTTTCTTAGATAAGTCCCTTTAACATTTCATATAATAAAAGCTTGGTGATGGGGAACTCCTTTAACTTGGTCTTATCTGGGAAGCACTTTATCTGCCCTTCCATTCTAAATGATAGCTTTGCTGGATAAAATAATCTTCGGTGCAGGTCCTTGCCTTTCATGACTTGGAATACTTTTTTCCAGCCCCTTCTTGCCTGCAAGATTTCTTTTGAGAAATTAGCTGATAGTCTTATGGGAACTCCTTTGTAGGTAACTCTCTCCTTTTCTCTTGCTGCTTTTAAGATTCTCTCCTTATCTTTAATCTTGGGTCATGTAATTATGATGTGCCTTAGTATGTGCTTCCTTGGGTCCAACTTCTTTGGACTCTCTGAGCCTCCTGGACTTCCTAGAAGTCTGTTTTCCTCTGCTATATTGGGAAAGCTCTCCTTCATTATTTTTTCAAATACGTTTTCAATTTTCTGCTCTTCCTCTTCTCCTTCTGGCACCCCTATGATTCAGATGTTGTAATGTTTAAAGTTGTCCCAGAGGTTCCTAAGCCTCTCCTCATTTTTTTGAATTCTTGTTTCTTCATTCTGTTCTGGTTGAATGTTTATTTCTTCCTTCTGCTCCAAATCATTGATTTGAGTCCTGGTTTCCTTCCCTTCACTGTTGGTTCCCTGTATATTTTTCTTTATTTCACTTTGCATAGCCCTCACTTCTTCTATTTTGTGACCACACTCAACCAATTCTGTGAGCATCCTAATTACCAGTGTTTTGAACTCTGCATCTGATAGGTGGGTTATCTCTTTGTCACTTAGTTCTATTTTTGGAGTTTTGACCTGTTCATTAATTTGGGCCATATTTCTTTGTCTTGGTGTACCTGTTATGTAGTAAGGGGTGGAGCCTTAGGTATTCACCAGGGCAGAGCAGCCCATGTCGCTGCGTTGTGGTGCTGTAGGTGGGAGAGGGGTCCAAGAGGGAATAATGTTTCTTGCTTGGCTCTCAGTCATTTCCCTCACTGCCCATAAGCAAGTTGGGCCCTTCTGGTGCTGATTCCCAGGTGGGATTGACTGAGGGTTCATTCCTTCAGTGGGTTTGAGTATATGGGTGGGTGGGTTTGTGTATATTCTAGGACCATGTGGGTCTCTCCAATGAACTCCCCTGTGATTCTGGGAGCTTCTCCCACTGCCACAACCCACACCTCTGGAGATTTTTACACCCAGAGGTTTTTAGGCATTCTTTTCCTGCTCTAGAGCCCTGGGTTGCGCAGTATGTCTCACTCCCCAGTTGTTCCTCCCAGTTTATCCACATGTAATGTGGGACCACCTGGTCCTCCAGCCACTGCCTTGCCACAAGTCCTCTGTGCCCTGGTTGCCTGTCCTTGCCCCATCTACCAGTCTGAATAAATGTTTCTTCTTTAACTCCTTGGTTGCCAGACTTCCAAACAGTTTGATTTTCTGGCAGTTCTGGTTGTTCTTGTTTTTAATTTTGTTGTCCTTCTTTTGGTTCTATGAGGAGGCAAAGATTACCATATTTTTCAGACCATGAGAGGCACCTAGGTTTTAGAGGAGGAAAATCAGAAAAAAAATTTTGAAGCCAAAAATGTGGTAAAATATTTAATAGCATAAATAACATAATATTTCACCAATGTAAATGTAAACAGAACTCAACAGCAGCATTAACAACCATTATTTCTCCCAAATTTGGACAGGGGGAGTGCGTCTTATAGTCCGAAAAAGATGGTACCTACCTATGCCTCCATCTTGACTGGAAGTCTACTTTTGTGAATGTTTAAACATTTCTACAATAAAGTTTAAAAAAATAAAGCAATGTTACCTGGTGGAGATAATTAATTTACTCATTTGTGCTCATTAAATTCTGAATTACCATTCAACAGAAGTTTCTTGTGCTTCTGTTATGTGCCAAGCACTGAATTGGCTTTATTAGCTGCAGAGCTGAAAATTTTGCTCTATGGCAGTGATCAGAATCTCAGGTGGGGAGGCCAGGGTGTTTTACACTTGGTTCAGGAGATTCTCATATGCAACCAATGTGAATGAGGGAGTTCCATGAGGGACTGATGTATGATAGGGCAAAAAGAGCACACAAATAGACTTGGGTCCTGGTCACATTCTCACCTCTGCTATCATATGATGTTGAGAACCTCACTTGTATATTTGTCTTTCAGGATGGATTTTTTTTTTTTTTTTTTTTGCGGGGGGGCGGGGATGAAAAAATGGTGCTCAATGATCTCAGAGTTTCTTCCCATTACTCCTTAGCCTCTTGGTCTAAACCAAAAGCTAAGTCCCTTTCAACTTCAACATTCTACGACTGTACAAGATATTTTATGGCAAGAAAAAAAAGTGGAGGCTTTCTGGGAGGCCCTGAATCAACACTGATTAGACTGACTCTTCCCCCTCCACACCCACTCCTGTTACCAGTCAGCCTTCCATCAGTCTCAGCATTAAACCAACTTAACAGAAGATGGTGGCAACACCAAGGCCTGCTGCTGGCTGTAAAAGATGCATTAGTCCCTGTAATGGCCCATGTTCCCCAGAGCACTTCCTCTATCTAGACATTTATGGGACTGTGAATCAAGGGTTGCCCAGACAGGCAGAAAGGCCAGTACCTAGTGGATGACAGGTGTGTCGAGAGGGAACAGGCACCTCTGTGAAATGCTTATTCTGGCAAGTAGCTCAGCATGCTGAGAGGGCTCTGAGTTCCAACCAAGAAGAGGCCTCTGCAGACTAGGCACCCAGAGGCTGCAGAAGAAAAATGCCCCTATCCACTTTTTCTGCCCTGGTCATTGTGTGGCACAAGACGGCACACATCCCCACTGTCCACTGGCCAACAATAATGCAAGAAGGATTTTGAGTTCACCCTTTGGGCCAAAGTGGAAGATTGTTAAGGGAAGAGATATTGATAAGTATATATCATGAGAGAAAATTTTGATTTTTTATGAAAGGTCTATTCCTGAAAACATTATATTAAAGTTGAATATATGAAAATAGAATCCTTCTTTCTTTTTTAATTGAAGTGGCATCTAACAATTTCAACTTATAACAATTTCAATTTCTCTGCTTCTGAGTCTACTAGTTAGTAATATAGAAACCAATATTCATCCGGCCAAGATGGAGGTGTAGGTGGACACACTGTGCCTCCTCACACAACCAAAATTAAGGACAACAAAGATTTAGAAACAAGGAAACAACCAGAACTGATAGAAAGTTGAACTGTACGGAAGTCCAACAACCATTCATCCAGACCAGTAAGAGGGGTGGAATTGCAGCAGGAAGAAGTGGAGGTTGACAACCTGGGCATGCAGGCAGCAGTGGCTGGCAGATTCCAGGCATGCAGGCTGCGGCTAGCGGACCCCAGGCACAAGGTGGCAACAGTGTAGACCCAATGAGGCCACGCAAGGCAGCTGGCTGACCAGGTGGTCCCACATTCACAGGCAGCTAATCCAGGCAAAGGGGAAATGGTGGAAGGGACTGGAATCCAAGAGACAGGAGCAAGTGCCATTGTTCCCTCTCACGCCCCGCCCCCACATACAGTGTCACTACCCAGCAACTGGGCTGCCTCGCCCTGGGGAACACCTAAGGCTCTACCCCTCACTACATAACAGCCGTGACCAGACAAAAAATAAAAAAACAAAAACAAAAATGGCTCAAACAGGAGAACAAATCAGAGCCCCAGAGCCAATTCATCTAAGCGACCAAGAGATAGTCAACCTATCAGATTCACAGTTCAAAGCCCTGGTGATCAGGATGCTCACAGAATTGGTTGATTTTGCTCACAAATTAGATGAACAAATGAAGGCTACAATAAGTGAAATGAAGGAAAACGCACAGGGAACCAATAGAGATGGGAGGAAGACTGGGACTCAAATCAAAGGAGTAGACCAGAAGGAAGAAACAAACAACCAAACAGAAAAGAATGAAGAAACAAGAATTAAAAAAAAAAAGGAGAGGCTTAGGAACCTCCAGGACATCTTTAAATGTCCCAACATCCGAATTATAGGGGTACCAGAAGGGGAAGAGGAAGAGCAACAAGTGGAAAACTTATTTGAACAAATAATAAAAAAGAACTTCCCCAATCTGGCAAAGGAAATAGACTTCCAGGAAGTCCAGAAGCTCAGAGAGTCCCAAAGAAGTTGGACCTGAGGAGGAACACACCAAGGCACATCATAATTACATTAGCCAAGATTAAAATGAAGGAGAGAATTTTAGAAGCAGCAAGGGATAAGAGCACAGTCACCTACAAAGGAGTTCCCATCAGACTGTCAGCTGATTTCTCAAAAGAGACCTTCCAGTCAAGAAGGGGCTGGAAAGAAGTATTCCAAGTCATGAAAGGCAAGGACCTACATCCAAGATTGCTCTAACCAGCGAAATTGTCATTTAGAATGGAAGGAAAGATAAAGTGCTTCTCAGATAAGGTCAAGTTAATGGAGTTCATCATCACCAAACCCTTATTATATGAAATGTTCAAGGGACTTATGTAAGAAAAAGAATATAAAAAATAAGACAGTAAAAAAGACAGCAAACTCACATATATTAACAACCACACCTAAAAGAAAAGCAAACTAAGCAAACAAGTAGAACAGGAACAGAAACACAGAAATGGAGATCACATGGAGGGTTAGCAACAGGGGAGTGGGAGGAGGAGAGGGAGAAAAGGTACAGAAGATAAGTAGCATAGATGGTGGTCAGAAAATAGACAGGGGGAGGGCAAGAATAGTGTGGGAAATGTAGAAGGTAAAGAACCTATGACACATAAGTTCATGGACATGACCTAAAGGGGGGGAATGTGGGTGGGAGGGGGTGTGCAGGGTAGAGGGGAATGATGGGGGAGAAAGGGGACAACTGTAATATCATAATTAATAAAATATATTTAAAAAAAGAAACCAATATTCAGATCCATGGAAGCAAATCCTTTTGTAAAGAATTAGATTAAACTATTTGATAATAAATTATGTCTTTTTAAATTTTTAAACATTTTTGGCAGGAAGCTTTATAAAATCTTTATTATTCTCTTAAGGTTCAACTTGCAGTTCTTACAAAGTCGGCCTCAGATGGGGACCCACGGGTCACTATTCCCATAATTATATTGGGCAGATGAGGCTGGGGGTACAGGAAGTATGCACATGAGTAGTGGCTCTGTGTTGAAAGGACACTATATGCTCATCTACCAAAGGGAAAGCCAGTAAATAATGCTTAAAACCAAAGAACCAAGAAGTAGCAGTATTCCCAGAAATAAACCCATGCAATATACATCAATTAATTTATAACAAAGGAGCCAAGAATATACAATGTGGAAAGAACCATCTCTTTGATAAATGGTGCTGGGAAAATTGGACAGCCATACATAAAGGGCTGAAATTGGACACTATTTTTCACCAAACACAAAATGAACTCAAAATGGATTAAAGACTTGAATGTAAACCTGAATCCATAAAGCTCCTAGAAGAAAACAGAGGTGGTAAGCTCCTTGACATAGGTCTTGATAATGTTTTTTTGAATCTGGCAATAAAAGGAAAAATAAAGAAGTGGAACTAAATTGAACTATAAGGCAACCTACTGAGTGGGAAAAAAATAGCAAAAATGTACAATCCAATTAAAAAGTAGGCAGAAGATCTGAGTTGATATTTTCCAAAGAAGACATGCAGATGTCCAACAGGTACATAAAAAGATGTTCAACATCATTAATCACTAGGTAAATGCAAATCAGAGCCACAATGAGAGATTACTTCACACTTGTTAGAATGGCTATTATCAAAAAGATAAGAAATAACAGGTGTTACTGAGGATGTGAAGAAAAGGGAACCATTGTGCATTGTGGAATGAATCTTTGTGAATGTTAATTGGTGCAGTGACTATGGAAAACAGTATGGAGATTTCTCAAAAAATTAAGAATAGACATACCATGTGACCCAGCAATTCCTCTTCTGGGTATCTACACCCTAAAATTTGAAAACACATATTTATAAAGATATATGCACCCCTATGTTTATTGCATCATCATTTACAATAGCCAAGACATGTCAACAACCTAAGTGTCCATCGATGGGTGTTTGGATAAAGAAGACATGGGGCTATATATGATAGAATTAGACATAAAAATTAATATTTTTATGAAATATTACCAATGAAATATTACAACTACCAATTACAATGAAATAGTACCATTTGCAACGCATGGATGGATCTTGAGAGTATTATGCTAAGTGAAACAAGTCAGACAGAAAAGGACAAAACCATATGATTTAGCTTATATGTGAGATATAAAACAAAAAGCAACAAATGAACAAACAAAACAAGCAAACACCAAACTCATAGATATAGTCAACAGAATGGTGGTTACCAGAGGGGAAGGGGGTTAGAGTGCAGAACAGAGAGGGTAAAGGGGGTCCAATACACGGTGACGGAAGGAGACTAGACTTCGGCTGGTCAGCGCACAATGGAGAATACAGATGTTCCATTATAGAGATGTACACCTGAAATTTATATAATATTCACCAAAGTTACCCCAATAAATTTTTTAAAGATATTATTTATTTGCATTTTTAGAGAGGGGAAAGGAGGGAGAAGGAGAGAAACATCAATGTGTGGTTGCCTCTCACACACCCCAACTGGGGACCTGGCCCACAACCCTGGCATGTGCCCTGACTGGGAATTGAACCAATGACCCCCTGCATCATAGGCTGACACTCAATTCACTAAGCTGCACCAGCCAAAGCAAATTGTTTTTTTTTTAAATCAAGCTTCAGAATGTATATATAGTATGATGTCATTTGCGCAATATGCAATGTTTTAAAAACATGTTTAAATGTATATAATTTAAACATAGTTTGAAATAAATGACAAATTATTTCTCCCTATAAAATGGAGACAAGTATGGTCACCCCTTTTGAAATGTTTTGTTGTGAAGGGAAAGAGACTGTAATAGCTGGAGGGGAGGTCTACAATTTTTTTAATGGGTAACACTAGATTTTGGTTGCCTGCAGATGGGACTGAATTAGTAGAGACATAAAATAAGAATATATGAAGAGCAAAATCCTTGAGAAGGTGCAGCTGGGCCACAGAGTACCAAAGAAGGATGCTACTGTGCTCAGGTGAGAAATGGTGAGTGTTTGGACTGTGGCAACGGGATGAGGTGGAAGTGAAGTGGTAGGTATTCAGGAGGTGGCCCTTCAAAAAGCGATGCTACCTGGGTGTGTGGGTGAGTGAGTGACACTAAAGGGGGCTGGTTTGATCAAAAGGCAGGACAAGAAGGCTTCCAGACAATGATGGACCTGCCCCTTCTGAGGTCATGGACCATGTTGTTGTCACTCCTAATGAACTTCTAATCTGCTCTGGAGAGAGTCCCAACAACCCTTGTCTATGAACAGAAAATAAAGTGAACTCCACCACCGGCACCACACACTACACACTACACCGCATACGGCCTTCTCTGCTGAGCTGAAGCTTTCGGCTGCAGCGGTTTATTTTTGCCCTCAGCACCTGAGTCCTGGATGTCAGTTAAGTCTGCACTCAGAAGAGCACACTGCCCCGGGCCTAGTCCTGCAACTACTGCTTTCTAGTTATGATCGAGAGAGAGCATAGAACTCGGGCTTCCGTTTTCCACCTCACAGGATGCTAACTGCGTTTAGGATATTGCTGTGAGAGAGCCTGGGAGGCCAGGGGTAAGCCTTCTCCTGCAGACACTGTACGGAATTTCTCCAGTCTGCACCTCCTCCCATCAAGAGCAATGGGACCCCAAGGTCTAGCTGCTTCCCCCCACTTCTTTGTCAGAGCCATCCTTCTCCCCACACATGCCCTCGCTTTTTCTGCCTCACTGCCTGGCTCCAAGTCTCTCACCAAGGTCTGTGGTCAGCCATGCTCCCTGGTGGGGGCGGGGGCTCCGTGTGGGGCGCTGCCTTGTCCGCGTGCCTCCTCTACAGACTTTGTACCCTCCACTGGCCTAGAGGAGCCTGGGGCACGCAGCGTGCCCAACAGCGCTGTCATCTGCAGGGTCGCAGGCGGTGGGTGACGGCCACCCCAACCCCAGTTGCGCACCTGTCTCGGGAGTCAGTCCGAGGCTCCAGGGTACACCTTAGATGAGTTTGTCAGTTTGCAGGTCTGTGGGTCCAGTTGGCTGCTGAGCGCTGCTTTCTTCATCTGCTTCTCTGGCTCCTAGTCCCCAGTCCCGCGCCCCTCAGTCCCTGTCCCCTAACCCTCCCTCGATAACCCCCCTCCCTCGCCGGGGCCCTGAGTCTCACTCCGCCCTCCTCGGCGAGAGCCAACCAGCGTGGCCGCTGGGCTCTGCTGCCAGCTTATAAAATCTGCCCGCCCTGCCCAACCTCAGCACTCCCGCTGCCACTTGTCACCCCTCGCTGGCAAGGCTATACGGATGGCCCTGACTGTGCCTCCAAGTAGGCTTAGGGACATCTGCTTTCTGCTTCCACAAACGTTTGGAGAAAGTGAATCTGGGGTGGATTTGGGACTGGCTTGCCCCCCAAGCCTTCTTTTCCTTTGAGAAGTCTCACCCTGCACAGCCTCATTCATTCTTCCCTTCCTGACACCCTATCTCCCTGATTCCTTCTCTTCACTCCTCTTTGGAATCATCATCTTCCTTACCTCGTTCTCCCTCCTTCTCTCTATCCCTGTCCTCAACTATTTCCACCTACTGGCAGCCTGTTCCCTGTCACCCTGCCTTTCTCCTTTTTCTCCACTAAACCTTGGCCTCCCACTCCAGGTCATCCCTGAACTTCTCCTGGCCACCCACTCTCCATCCACTCACTCCCTCTTCCCTTCCCTCCCAGCAAATTTCCACCATGGATTCCGGGCATCATTGGGCTGCCAACCCCATCCCCGGGGCCACCCTCTCTGCCCCCAACACCACCACGCCCTGGCTGGGCCGGGATGAGGAGCTGGCCAAGGTGGAGATCACAGTCCTGGCCACTGTCTTTCTGCTGATGACAGGGGGCAACCTGACTGTGCTGCTGACGGTGGGCCAGCAGGGCCGCAAGTGTGCCCGTATGCACCTATTTGTGCTGCACCTGGCCCTGACCGACCTGGCTGTGGCGCTCTTCCAGGTGCTGCCCCAGCTGCTGTGGGACATCACCTACCGCTTCCAGGGCCCAGACCTCCTCTGCCGGGCTGTCAAGTACCTGCAGGCACTCAGCATGTTCGCCTCCACCTACATGCTGCTCGCCATGACACTGGACCGCTACCTGGCCGTGTGCCACCCCCTGCGGAGCCTCCAGCAGCCCAGCCAGTCCACCTATCCACTCATTGTCGCTCCCTGGCTGTTGGCCGCCATCCTCAGTCTCCCTCAACTCTTCATTTTTTCTTTGCGGGAAGTGATCCAGGGCTCAGGGGTGTTGGACTGCTGGGCAGACTTTCGCTTTTCTTGGGGGTCACGGGCCTACATCACCTGGACTGCCTTGGCCATCTTCATCCTGCCTGTGGCCATGCTCACAGCCTGCTACAGCCTCATTTGTTATGAGATCTGTAAGAACCTTAAAGTCAAGACACAGACCTGGAGGGTAGAAGGAGGGGGCTGGAAGACTTGGGACAGGGCCTCGCCTCCCACCCCAGCTGCAGCCACGAGGGGACTGCCGTCCCGGGTCAGCAGTATCAGCACGATCTCAAGGGCCAAGATCCGAACTGTGAAGATGACCTTCATCATTGTGCTGGCCTACATTATCTGCTGGGCACCCTTTTTCAGTGTCCAGATGTGGACTGTGTGGGACAGGAACGCCCCTGACGAAGGCAAGTGTCTGTAGTGGGGATGGGGGGTGGGGCGAGTGGAAAAGAGTGGGAAGGGAGAACAGGAGGATGAGGGAAGGGCTACCGTGCCTCCCAGTGTGCTTTGTCCTGCCTGTCTGCTGTGCCCACCCCCATGATCAGCCTGTTCCTCAACCCCACGTCCCTCACCTATGTAGAGTGATTTACCACTTACCATGTGCCCTTCCAAGCAAGGCATGCAGGAACAGAGTGCTCCCTTGGAAAAATGGAAGCCCTTTGGGGCCCTTTTAACTTGCTCCCCAGTACACCCAGGTCGCCCCCCAGCATACTGGCCTCCTGGCTTCCCGTCCTTGGGTCCCTGTGTTAGAGCCTGCTGTCTCTTTCCCCCTGCCCCTGACTGTCAGCTGAGTTTCTGCCAGGACACAGCACGTGTCTATGACAGAATGAGTGGGACGGCCCCAGAGGGGTTGAGGAGGGCAGAATCCAGAAGCCAATGTGCATCCACATGAATGATATAGATGGGGATGGGGATACCTGGACGTGGCCAAGAGTCATGGTTATCTTCCCAGTTTTATGGAAGTTGCCTTACCCTAGGTCTACATCCATTAGAAAATTCAAGGTCTAGGTGTGGAACAAAGACAGCATCTCCTATTTGGGCCAGTCCTGTCTACCTCTAAAGTCATCGTGGAGCAAATCCTGTAGTTACAAAAAAAGTCAGCGAGTTAAGACTCTGGAGTTGGGAGTCCCAGGCTCAAGTCTTAGCTGTGCTTCTCCCTAATGGAGGAACACAAGTGAGCCCCTTCACCTTTCTAGGACTCAGTTTTCTCCTCTGTTCAACGGAGACCCGGATTCCCCTTCAGATCCCTTCCAGCTGTCATTCCAAGGCCTCCCATGCTTCTGTCTTGGCAGATTCAACTAATGTGGTTTTCACCATTACCATGCTTTTGGGCAACCTCAGCAGCTGCTGCAACCCCTGGATCTACATGGGCTTCAACAGCCACCTGTGGCCACACACCCTACGCCATCTGGCCTGCTGTGGGGGCCCGCAGCCCCGGATGCGCAGGCAGCTCTCCAATGGCAGCTTCTCGAGCCGCCATACCACACTGCTGCTGACCCGCTCCAGCTGCCCGCCCACCCACAGCCTCAGCCCCAGCCTCAGTGGGAGGCCTGGGCTTGAAGAGTCACCAAAGGACTCAGAGCAGGTGGACAGGGAAGGCGTCACTGAGGCAGGCATCTTTTAGGGAAGGTTCCTTGGAGTCTGGTGCTGCCCGTGGGGCTGTAGGAGGGTCTCAGCTCATCTCAGCACTGGCTGCAAATGCTGGGAAGTTCTGGGCTGGAATTAGGGGAGCCCAGTTTAGGCAGCATGAAAAGGCCAAAATGGCCACACTTGGTGTCTGGCCTGTCTGCATTCGCTCCCCATCTCTCATGCTGGGAGTCAGGGATAAAGAAAGTGTCTACTCCCCTGATCCTGCCATATTCACAGGGTGTCTGGGAACATACCCATGTGGCAGATGTGGTGCCCCAGATCTGGGGCAGGACTAGGTCAGCCCTGTCTGGGGCTCCACAGGTGGCAACTCAGAGGCTGATCTCTGACCTTGACTGTGTGTCCCCAACCTAACCTAACTAAGCACAGTTGGTCCAACCAGGAGAGGGCAGGAGTGAGAAACTGAGAGAAGGACCCTATTTGGATTCTGGATTTTTTTATTTTTCATTTTTTCTTTTGGTAGAGGGAGGATTGTTTAATGAAGAAAAGTGAACGGGTCAGGGGGCTTTGCACACTATGCCCTTGTGTTTACTGGAGAGAGATGTAGTATTTGGCACAAGACCAGGTAACGAGCATTAACTCAGGATGGAGTATTTAGTACAGCCCCAGGTAACGAGCATTCACTCAGCAAATTCAAGTTTCTCTTTTCCCCACACCATGCCCTTTTTCAGGGCGGGGACAGAGTGTTGTATATTTTCAGTGCTCTGACCCGCTGAGGGTGAGGGGAGGGAGGGAGGGGAAGAAAAGGGCCACAGTAAAATTAAGAAAGGAGGAAGACTCGGAGGCAGCAGGGCAGGTTGCTCCCCCTCGCCCAGCAAGGTGTCCAGACAGCTCCTTCCCCTGGGGCTGCACAGACCACACAACACGTCTCTTGAGAAGTGTGACGGGGTCATGGCTCTGGATTTACTCGAGGCTCTTCAGAACTTCCACATGAACTGTGCACACACTATGCTCAAGTCAGGAGCCCGGGATGTAACACTCGCCTCTGCCGGCAGGTAACTGTACGATCGTGGGCCAGCCACCCCGTCTCCGGGCCTCAGTCGCCTCACTTGTGGAACGAAGATGTACTCTAAGGTCTATCTCAGCTCTGATCTTTCATGAATTTGCAAGACCGGAAATGATATCACAGCAGAGATGTACAAAGGGTGCTCTAACCAACAGGCTGCAGAATAATCATTGGATTTTCGTGACAATGACCTTTGCACTCTTCAACTAAATTCTGGTGACTGAGGGTCCTTCCATGGCCATACTGTGGGTTTTAGCCCTCAATTCTGTGATGCTGATGTGGGAAGAGATAGGCAGAATCTGGGGCTTTGCTCTGAATGATCTCCAGGGGGATCTAATTCACCCTAATTCTGATTCTAATCTCGGAGATGACCTTGATGGTGGGAAGAGCACCACTAAAAAGTCAGGAACTGGGTCCTGGTCTCATCACCATGTCACCACCGATGACCAGTGTAGGTGAAATGCTTGCTCTCAGAGTTGTGAGGATCAGAGAGGACTGTGGATGCACAGGTTGTTCGTAAGTTCGTGAGCTCTGTACTATGCAGGAGGCTGTTAATCTAACTAGGAGCTCTTGAGAGCAGCTCCAGGAAACAGGTTCAATCTGTCCTCCTCTCTCTGGGAGGCTTTGAAAAATGACTGTGGCTTTGGGGATACACTTTTAAGAGGCCACTCAGCTCTCAGAAGCCTCCTTAGGTTTCTTTAGAAGAAAGGAACTAAGCCAAGGGCTGCAAGTGAACCAAGCATTCTAGCCCTTCAGTGCTAGAGAATTGGAGGGCGGGGCCCAGGGCCCAGTGGGACCAAAGCTCAAGGGAGAGGACCCACAGTCTCCTCCCTGTGCTCTGTTGTCCATGTGAGTCCCTGACATCCAACCACTTCTTCCCTGTCCACCGGCCCTGATGGATGTAGGCATAGGTGCTTCCCATGCCAGCCTGAGCTGTTGAAATTCTCCTGCTTACATGAGCCGCTCCAAACCACAGTTCCTGACCCTAGCACCCACGGTAGGTACTAAGTAAATCTTTGCTCATCATGATGGGTGGGGAATAGAAGAGACACCAGTCTTGTACCCCAAGGATATGGGTTTGAGCCCCGATCTCACCCCTTTTCTACCTGTGTGAACCCGGGCAAGTTATCCAATCTGCCTGAGCAACAGTTTCCTTATTTGTTAAAAAGGAATAACAGCGCCGCCTTGCTGGAGGGTCTTGGAAGACAGTAGACAATAGAACGTCCTGCTGATGTCAGAGACGATAATGATAGCCTGGCTTTGGGCTGCATCTGATGGGCAATTTTGAGGGCACTGGGTCCAGGAGACTCTACAGTTCAGAGGGGAAGAGGGGAGAGGTGGAATCAAGGCTCGCCGGAGAACCTTCTACGGCTATCTACTCTAGCCTTCTGTAGCAAATAATACCACTATTATATTTCCAGTTTTGCACTGCACACAAGGGATTTACCTGTGGTAGTGGCTTGGGGCCTGCACTCCTCCCATAGAAAGGCTGCATTTGATCTTTTTCAGAAAGCTGGGACTGTCCAATGATGAGGCCAGTGAGGAGCAGCTGGATACTGGGCAGGGGCCTCAGGAGCCTATCCCAGATGGCTCTGAGGAAATGGCAGGGTCTTGTCTGGATCTATGAATGACAGCTTTTGCAGTGTGCGTAAGAAGTTCTCACAGGCCTTTTGGGAAGGGGTTAGGGGAAGTGGGCCTCTGTGGGAAGCAAGGGGTCCTGTGCTCTCTGGGTCAATCTCACTTTGACAGCTGGCTGCAGAAAGCCAACTCTCTGTGAAATACAGTACTTCAGTCCCTTGGAACCCACGTAGCAGTGGGGGGGAGGCGGGGCTAGGCAGGGCTGAGGGTGGCCAGAGAAGGTTAATTGGTTGAGTATGGGGACTTCTAGGAATGGCTTTGTATGTTGTCCAGTATAGGCCAGTACTTTTTCAGATGACTCTGTTTGTGCTTTTAAAGTAAATAGGTCTTTTAATAGGCTATAGACTCAGCCCAGGCTGCAGCACCTCACTGCTGGGTCAGGAACCCAGAGAGGTGGTTGCAACTGACTAATAAAACTCCTTAACAAACAGGACATTTCTAGGCATCTTTGTTTCCTAGGGACAGTCGTAACGGGATAGGCAAACTAAAGTAAAATTTTAGCAGAGCAGGGGTGGGGATCCACTTCCTGGACCCCCTTCACCCAGTTAAAGAGGAAAAAAAAATAAACGAGTATTCTGCGATTTTCCCTGGAGCCACACAGTGGCAGTGTGGAGCTGAAAGTGGGCCTGAAGCAGTAATGACCTGAGGGGCAGGCTGGAAAAATCACCAGCCTCCCAGCTTCAAGGCCATGCTAACTTTCCCTGAAGTTCTAGAGCCTTGGTCTCTAATTTAACCCCGTTCTCCTGAGATACCTGGGTACAAGCTTCTTTCTCAGTAAGCTCACAGAGGATGTATTTGGAAAGGAAGGGCAAAGAACAAGAGGTTTCTACTGCAGGTAAAAGACTAAATGTAGAAATTCCTGCCTGAAAGGGTGAATGTTTGAGGGAGCTAGTGGCACCTCAAAAACAAAAACAAAAACCCCAGATAAGATGGAGTTATTGTAATGTGTTTGGCTTAGAGGCTGGGGGCTTGGGTTAGAAGTCCTCTCGCAAGCCCCTCTGGACCCAGAAATCTGCCCTGATTCCCAGGAGCAAAACACCCCCTGATGCTGGGCATAAAATGCCTCTTCATCCACATGGGTCTTGTTGGCCAATAGGACAGTGTCCCTTGTAGAATTCTGCTGAATTTTTATGGTGAGCATTTGGGCACTTGGTCCTTTAGAATAAGAATTCATTGAAGACAAGTCAAATTCATTCTGGTCCACTGTATAATCCCAGTTCATTGTTATAATGAAATCAACCAGCAACTGGTTGCCAGTAGCAAATCAGTTCTCTGTCCCTTGTTATAAGGTAGTTCTGGAAAAGTGTTCATCCAGTTCTTGCCCACAGAGGCACCCAGCATGGGGCAGCACGGTTGTTCCCTGAAGGTTCCAATGACGTACAACATGGGAGAAACTGACTTCTCCCTCCTAGAAGATATGCTCCTCGAAGGGTGATTGCTTGTACAGGTGACCTTTCAGACAGATTTAAGCAGCTAACCTTCCAAACTCACAGTAGTATCACAAGCAAAAGGCTGTTTTATTTCTAGAAGTATGGCTAGCAATGACTTTATAGGGCACTTCAAATTGTTATCTGGCTCCAGTCACCAGCTCTTTGGCCCACACTCTTTAGGACATGAAACGAGCCCTTTGCTTTATTTGACAGTCAGTCAAACCTCTGTAAGTCACTTGGAGTCCCACTTTCTACTCAATTCTTAAACAAAGCTCTCCAAAAACACTTTCCCTTTATAAGCAATTGGGGTGGGTGCTATTGTTAACCTCCATGACATGCTTATTTGCTATAGAGTGTCATACCGTTGAAGCAAACCATAGCAGAGTTCAGTAGAGACCTTAATCAGATGGTTGGTGACGCTCAGGTCTCTGTCCTCTCCAACAGCAACTGCCAGACGCAGGGCACCTCCCCTGTCTCTGAGCCTGGCACAAACCCTTCTCCACGCTGTTCAGGGAGCCTGCGTCCAGTCAGGCCCTCTCGCTTTTCTTCTGCCTCTTCTCCCACCAACAGATGTCTACCATTCTCCCTAAACTAAGGTCAGAAGACACGTCTTTCTGGGGTCTTTTCTCAGATTAAGTCCACCTAATTCCAACACTCTTATACCCAGTTGGCCTAACATTGATGGGCTCTGGTTTTGTTGCTCTGTGTTAATTTCCCTCTGTCACGTGTTATTTTGCACACGCTCTTGCCTGTGTCCACAACTAGGTCTTGCATGCTTTGACCCCGCCCACCCAGCTGTTCCAGCCTTCTGTTTACGCATGCCCCTCCCCACTCCCAGGGCCTACCCAGAATTTGCAGGACCCCGCGCTCTGTTGCGTGGCTGCACTGGACCCCTCTCCTAGTGGGGAGCTGTCTCGGCAGTGTCCCTGTGCAGTCTCTCGGGTGTGCTGTGACGTGTCGGAACCTCTACAGTCCTCTGCTTATTTTTTTTTTTCTTTTTAAAAGAGATAAAAAAGTAGAGTTTCACTGCTGGATGCAAAGACAGTGTTGTCCGTATTTAGTCCTCATGCTACCTCTCTGGTCAATAGAATCTTTTTCCCCATTCAGAAAGTTTCCAAGGAGATGTCTTAGTCCATAGGATAAATACCATAACAAAGTACCACAGACTGGGTGGCTTACAAACAACAGAAGTTTGTTTCTCACAGTTTTGCAGGCAGAAGTCCAAAATCAAGGTTTCAGCATTGTTAGTGAGGGCTTTCTCCGAGGCCCCCGACTTCTTTCTCCTGGTGCCCTCACTGGATGGGAGGGGATGTGGAGCTCTGTGGGTCTCTCTCATAGGCACTAATCTCATTCAGAAGGGCACCACCCTCATGACCTAATCACCTCTCAAAGGCCCCACCTCCTATTACGGTCACGTTGGGGGTTAGGATTTCAACATATGAATTGCGAGGGTGGGAGGCACACAAAAATTCAAATCTAGCAGGAGGACAACTTTGGCAGGCTAAAGGTAGAAGGACATGTGGATTAGCAATAATTTCCAGCCCCAGAGCCATTTTTTCAGATCTTCTTGGGGAAGGGGAACCTGGGAATACGAAATCCTCTCACTGCTCCCAGTACCAGTCTAGAAAGTAATTTACAGCCAGCAGATGGAGCAAGTTCACAAATTGTCTCTGAGATCTGAATGCCACTGGACGGGGGTTGAATTTGGCAGAGTAATCCTAGGGTTTCCACATTTTGAGGTGCTTAGCTACAGTGAGCAATTTTTTTCATTTTCTATGTTAATTAGCTGCTGAAGAAAGTATATTGTATGTTTCTCTAGTCATTGCTTACTGCATGTAATCAATTTTGAAACATTTTAAGTTAATTCCCTGAAGTTTTCTAGAACTAAGATATCTGCGAATGATGACACATTTCATCCTCCTTTCCAATAATTATAGCCCTTATTTTTGTTAAGTGTTCTATTGAACTGCTTAGAACTCCTAGAGCACTATCAGATGGTGAAGGAAATGGGCGTGTGGACACTTACTTTGCTCATTATCTGAAAGGACCATGTCTGAGACCTTACAGTTGAATAGCATGCATCTGCTGATTTGAGATAAACTATTCCTAATCAAGTTAACAAAGTGTCCTCTTATCCCTAATTGGTTAAAAAAGAAACAACAAACCAGGAATAGATGTTGAATTTTATTGGATTCAACTTGGAAAGATTTTTCTTGTAATAACAGATTGCGATGCTGGTTGGTGTTTACCAGGCTCTATGAGTCAGCTTTTGTTCACGAGAAACAGCGAATCCGAAGGCTGAGCGACAGTGGGCTTTCTAAGCTGGTGGGACTGTTTAAAGTTCTGAGGGCAAAGCAAGTTCCTAAGCAGACACAGGCCAGGTTGGGCAAGAGGAAAAGAGAAACTGATGATTGCTATTTTATTTAAAACTTTTAAGGAAGTTGTATTGCCAATAAGTTTATTGCCAATAATCAAAGAGCAATTTAATTGTAAGATTGCCAAACAGGACTCTACTATAGCTGATTAAAATATTTTTTAAAAATTTTCTATGTAGATGTCACCACTTTATCTACTAATATGTTCTGATGTTTTCATACTTATCCTTGAGTTCTTCCTAACATTTCATCCAAATCTTTCTTGCTGAGATCAAGCCTATTTTTTTCCTATGCCTTGTTAAAAAACAAAAGGTAAACCTCCTACAAATTGAGTACAAGAATTTATAGAGAACTTTACTCCATTTAAAAACAAGACAAAACAAAACAAAACCCTAGTTCTGGCCAGTGGCTCAGTTGCTTAGAGCATCGTCACATACAGCAAAAGGCTGTGGGCCCGATTAGGGCACGTGTGGGAGGCAACCGATCGACATTTCTCTCTCACACCAATGTCAATGTCTCTCTCTCTCTCTCTCTAAAATCACCCCCTTTCTTTCTCTCTAAAATCAATAAACATCAATAAACATACCCTCAGTTAAGAATTTTTTTTAAAGCCTATAATTTACAAGGCCACCACGCAGTATTCCACTGGCTCAGAGACAGCAGGGTTCACAGGAATCTAGAAATTGTGCTTGTGGCTTCTTAGGTCGACATTGACATAATCCGTCGCTTCCTTTATGTTCTCATAGTCCAGCGCCGATTTGTTTTTTCGCCCTCCAGTGGCTGAAAAGACCACTTGTGTGTAATTCACATCCTTGGTGGCCTTATGGAAAAAGAGCCGAGAGGTATAGGTCAAAATTCCTACCCCATTTGGAGGAGGTAGGACCCCAGGACTGAACTCTCATCCAAAGAGGTTTGCCCTAGGCTGAATGAGAAAGAACCTGGGCCCCAGGCAGCCATGTCTGAGAGCAGAGCCAGGGCAGGGAGAAGATTGCCAGTGACTTTGTTCCTCCTGTCCTCAGGAGATGAATGGGTTTAAGGAAGAAAGATGTAGAGAATCAATTCAATGAGGTCAGGACTCAGAGTAGTGGCCCAGTGACCAGGATTTGAGGGGAAGGAGGCTTCCAATTAGCACTTCCATTTTTACAGCCCACTCAAACCCACTTTGGATGATCCATGTAGATATGGGGCTGTGAGGCAAGCCTATCCACCCTCACCTGAGGACGCTGCAGTGATGCAAGAAGCCCCTTTTCCCTTGCTCTCATCCAGGTAGCCAGGGTGGCCTGAGTTCTCAGACCCTGGGCTGCATATGAAGGGCTGGGATCACTAGGAGTGTCCATTACCTGGCAGGTGGGAGGTGAGCTGCTGGTGCTGTCCGAGGTGTCAGAGCTATCTGAGGATGTGTCGCTGTCATCTAGGGAGGAATAGAAACTGTTCTTCTGAAGAAAGCTGAAGGGTGTTAAGAAAGAATAGAGACGATCGAGGGGAGGATAAGACAAAGAGAGAGGCGGAGCCAGCAATGCAAAGAGGAGCTAGGAAGAGAGATACAGAACTCCCAAATGGGGAAGAAGGAGCGGAATAGAGAGGGTGGTGGGAGAGCCACCAAAAACAGGCAGGGTCATGGCCAAGGGTCTAGGCACTGCTACTCTGTCTGGCTCCATCTAAAACTACCCAGGCTTGCCTATGCTTGGGTGGAAGAATCAGGGACACGCTGAGACAATGTGACCCAAAGCAAACTGCTCTGGCCTCAGAAGTCATGGGCACAGGTTCTAGTCTAACCTGTCACTAACTCTAGGCAGGTTACATCCTTTTTTTTTCCTGGTTTTGTCTCCTGGACAACAAGAAGATTGAACGATGATCTCTGAGCCCCCTGACAACAAAAGAGTCTTTGACCCTGGTCAGGCTCTGGTGCAGCTTTGGGGTCAGGGGTCATGATGAGGCCAGTGCCTCTCCCATTCCGCTGAAACACCGAACGCTTATGAGTAGCATCTTCTGGTCCCCATGTACCCTGAGGCCTCATCTCAGTGCTGAGGAAGCCTGACAACCAAATCTCTCCAACTCAAAAGATCAAATTAGAAGCATGGAGCAAGCCCAAATCAATCAAGAGATAAACCAATGGAAAAAGTATAATCTCTAGTGAGCAGACCTCCAGGGGTAATTGTCTTGCAGCAGAAAAAGCAATTTCCACTGTGTAAATAGTGACCCGGTGGGTCTCCCAAGCCCTGAGATAGAAAACAAGAGGGTGGTGAGCCTGTTGGTCCACTTGCCACAGGCAGACATATATTTGAACCATTGACAACATTCATATTTATTAAAACACCCAGATACACATGAAGATCTAAGACTGTACAGACAGGGCCTCTGGGACTATGGCTGGGTCAGCTTCCGGGACCAGCCAATGACACTGACCAGCTGCCATGATGCTAGGATATTACCAGTCATGGCTAGAGTTAGGCAGTCAGTCAAAATCTTGGCCCTGCCACTCACTGGCCAGGTGAAAGAAAAGATGCCTCAGTATTGGAAAGACAGGAGTAGAAACAGTCCCCAAGCCCCCTCTGCAGTTGCTCACACGCGGCTAAACCTAGGAAAGAGCTTAGACCCACACAAGCCCAACAAGGTCTGCCCCACATGACAGGATGGACAGCTTTCCGGGAAAGGCTGGGGGGGCGGGGCACAAGGCCTTTGCTGGGCTTGGGGTGAGGAACCTGGGGTGGGTTTGGGCTGCTGCAGGGAGGCTCTCCGGGACTCCTGGGAGAGCCCCGGGGCTCCAGACAGAGTGGAATACACTTTGTGACCATTTCGTCCCCACCCTACTACTCACTTCTGTAATGGGGTCCAGACACTGGGGTGCTCCTCTCTGCCTGAGTCTCCATCTTCTGGGCAGCAGGTGGGTGGTGCTGGGCAGGGCTGGGCGTGGGGTCCTGGAGCCTGGCTCTTTTTAGTAACTCTTCATTCTTTTGGGCTGGAGGAAACAGGGCAGGAGCAAAAGGGAAAGCTCCCTGGGTCAGGCGCACCCCATTTCTGAACATAACTCTCATTAGGGAAAAACATTCAGAAAAATCTTTTCAAATCTCAGCACTCCTCCACTGCCACACCCCTCACCTCACTTGGAGAAAAAGCCAGAGCCTCAACCTTGAAGACCCTCCGTGGTCTCGTGGTCTCGCTCCTCCTTCCTCTCTGGCCTTGCCTCCTTCTCTCACGCCTGCCCCTCCCCTCCCACCACCCCAGCCTCTCTGCTGCTGCTGTAATGGGCCAAACCCTCACCTGTCTCAGGGCCTTTGCAGGTGCAGCTCACTTCTTCACTTCCCTCGAGTTCGTACTCAAATGTCAGCATCTCAGGGAAGCTAACCACCGTTCCATTCATATAGCCTTGCCTTGCTTGTTTTACTCCCTAGCACTTACTGTCATCTAACCCACGTATTTTGCTTATTTTATGTGTTGTCTGTACCCTCATGGAATGTACGTTACTGAAGGGCAGGGAGTTTTGTTTTGTTCCCTGCTGTACTGAGCGAATGAGAAAAGCCTAAAAATCCTTTACTGAAAAAACCTTCAGAAGATTATCATGTCCAATCTCCTTAGCCAAAGAAATATTTTATTTTCCTAATTGTAATGTCTTCCTGAGACACAACTTCTCCACTTTCCATTGCAAAGCAGGTCAAGAGTTTAAGATGATCTCTTAGTCTAACCATATTCCCTTCTGTTGCAATTCAAAGCCATTTATTCATGCTCAGTCCGTTCATGGTGCTGAAGAAAATTAATTAGGCCCAGGTTAAATGAGGCCACCCTCACAAGCATTATAGAAGTTTGTCTCTAGGCAGAAGGTCCAGGTAGTAGAAGAACTCTGGGCTGTCATTCCCAACCAGAAATAGGTTGGGTCAGTGTGGGGATTACATGGTGAGCAGCCATCTGGCCAGTGGATTCCCAGTTTTCAAGTGATGTTCAGAGGCTCCAAAAGGAGCTGGTCCTGCAACAAGCTTGGGAATGGTCCCTGAGAGTAACTGGGCAGGGGGTGGGGGGGGGCAGGGGAGAATTCTGAACCAGTTACCTATGTGCCTGCTGAGCAGGTGGCTGATGGCTATGAGGAGGCAGGCCTGTAGGACAAAGGACACGGCTGCGATCACTAAGCCATGCCAGAGCTTCATGTCTCTGTTGGGAAAGGAATGGGGTCAGAGTTAGAAGTAGCAGAGATGCTGCTATAGCTGCAAACCCATCTCTGCCCCGAACCAGAGGTGGCCATCTGGTGTTGCTGTGATTCTCAGGGCAGATCCCTTTGTCTCTCTGGATAGTAAGGCATGAGAAGCCAAAGGAAGGTGGTGTGCACACTTGGAAGCCAGCTATACCAGTTAGCCTGATTGGAACCTCACTCACTCTGTCAGCATGATGAGCTTCTTGCAGGGCAGCCAAGGGTTGTGAATGAGGCTCAGCTCTTCCTGGGGCAGCAGGGAGAGACTTGAGAGGAACCACCCTGGGCACCTTGCTTCCAAGTAGCAGCACCAGCAGGACCACCCAGACCTGCATGAGGCAAGGCAGCTGGTCAGAACTCCTGGCCTCACACCCAGTTCTCCTGGTGCAAGTTCAGCTTCTCAGGGGTCATTTGCTTTCCTGTCCCCCATTGTCAGCTTTTGAATCTACAAAATAAGCAGTAGCATCCATTGCTGAGCCCCTGGCACACCCATCACCCAGTTCAATTCACACACTCCTGTGACCTGGGTATTGTTCCCCTCCCCATTTAGAGAACACGGTGAGGCTTAAAGATCTGAGGGACATGACTGAGATCTCACAACTGGCAAGAGGCCAGGCCTGGATTTGCACTCCAAGTCTGTGCCTTCATGCCCATCCATCCTTTCTCCCCCACAAGAGCCTTCACCTGCTGCTTGAAGTACAAATGGGTCCAACTAGAGTGAATACATTGGGAGAGAGTCTTTGAACAAATCCAAACCTCAAATACACACATGTGCACACATACCCTATATGGTTTTATTGGGCTCTGGGAACAAGACTGTGGCTGTTGTTACACTCCTACAAACACATTTAATTAAAAAATTAGCTTATGAATTCCATCAACATGTGCTGAACATGGCTTTACTCTAAAACAAATGGGATAATTCAAATATGATTTTGAAATGATATTTACAGAGCACAAAGGTGGGGCATGTCACTGCCCACTGTCCTGATACAGACTGTGAATCTTTTTTTTAAGTATTTTTATTGATTATGCTATTACAATTTTCCCAATTTTCCCCCTTTGATCCACCCTGTACCCCCCAACCCTCCAGCATCCCCCCTTAGTTCATGTCCATGGGTTATACATAGAAGTTCTTTGAGTCTTCTGTTTCCTATACCATTTTTATCTCTCCCTGTCTATTTTATGCCTATCAATTATGCTTCTTATTCCCTGCACCTTCCCCCATTCTTTCCCCCCCCCACTGAAATCCTTTCATGTGATGTTCATTTCTCTGATTCTGTTCCTGTTTTAGTTGTTTGCTTAGTTTTTGTTTTCATTGTTTTCCCTTTCTTTTAGGTTCATTTATTCATAGTTGTGAGTTTGTTATCATTCTATTGTTCATATTTTTTATCTTCTTTTTCTTAGATAAGTCCCTTTAATGTTTCATATAATAATGGCTTGGTGATGATGAACTCCTTTAGCTTGGCCTTATCTGGGAATCACTTCATCTGCCCTTCCATTCTAAATGAAAGTTTTGCTGGGACTTGAGACTTAAGGAGGCAGCAAAATAGGTGGGAGCAGAGCCCACTTCCCCAGGCACATGGGTGAAATACCTAGCCAATCTACTGAGTAACAGAGCAAACAGCCAACAGTACCCCAGCATACATGAAACTAGGAGACTAAAAATTGTAGAGGACATTGAAAAACCAGATGAGTAGGTGGAAGCTGTAAACAACAGGATACCTGCTGGAAGAGGAAACCTACCAACAAAGGAACCACCAACAGATAACAACAGAAGAAGGTGAAGGGGGGAGTGGAAGCCACACTAACTCAACCCAGGACCTATCTGGAAATACAACTAAATAGTGGAAAAATTACCCAGAACAAATAACTGAACAAGAGCAAGAGAGAATCCTCAAAACCTTGTACACACAGAAGAATCAGCTTCAACACAACCTGCCCACACCTGCACAACAGAATACAAGAGGTGGTGGACAGAGTGACCCTCAGTTAACCAGCAGGTGGGAAGGACCCACCAAAGAAAGACCTAACAACAATGAAAACCCAAAGGCATACACAGAGCCAGCATAAATGACAGCCCAAGACCAGTGAGCTCAGGAGATCAAGGAAATGGCACCACTGAATCTCACAGGTATTCTACCATAGAAGTTCACACCATCAGAACAGATAAATTTAAGAAGCAATAAGAGTCTCACAAAAAATGGGAAGACAAAGAAACAATCCCCAAATGAAAGGAAAGGAGGAAGTCTCAGAAAGAATGCTAAATGAAACAGAGGCAAATCAATGATCAGATATTGCATTCAAAGCAATGGTCATAAGGAAACTCAATGAGCTCATAGAGAATTACCAAAAACTGCAGGGAAACTATGATGAACTCACTGCAAACTATATCAACATGAAAAGGAAATAGAAACTATCAACAAGGGTCAAGAGGAAATGAAGAGTACAATTTCTGAACTGAAAAACACAGTAGAAGGAATCAAAAGCAGGCTTGATGAAGCAGAGAATTGAATCAGTGAACTGGAGGACAAGGCAGAAAAAAAACACTCAGAATGAGCAAGACAAAGAAAAGAGGCTTAGAAAGAATGAAAAGGGGTTAAGGGAAATGCAGGACAACATGAAACACAATAATATCTGTATAATAGGGATACCAGAAGGAGAAGAGGAAGAGCAAGGGATAGAAAACCTGTTTGAAAAACTAATGATGAAAAACTTCCCTAATTTGATGATAGAAAAAGTCACACAAATCCAGGAAACACAGAGAGTCCCAATCAAGAGGAACCAAAAAAGGCTCACTTCAAGACACATCATCATTAAAATGGCAAAATTCCAAGACAAAGAGATAATCTTAAAGGCGGCAAGGTAAAAACAGGAAGTAACATACAAGAAAGCCCTGATAAGACTGGCAGCTGACTTCTCAATGGAAACATTCCAAGCCAGAAGGGAATGGCAAGAAATATTTCAAGTAATGAAAACCAGAGGCCTGCAAACAACACTACTTTATCCAGCAAGGCTCTCAATTAAAATGGAAGGCCAAATAAGGAGCTTCCCAGACAAAAGAAGCCTCAAAGAATATACCTCCTCCACACCAGCTCTGCAGGAGATGCTAAAGAGTTTGCTTTAAGAACAGGAAGAAAAACAGTGAAAGAGAAAGGAACACAGGTACAAAAAAAATGGCAATGAATAAGTACCTATCAATAATAACCTTAAATGTAAATGGATTAAATGCCCCAATCAAAAGACACAGAATAGCAGAATGGATAAGAAAACATGACCCACACATATGGTGACTAGTGGAGACCCACCTCAGAACAAAAGACCTACACAGACTGAAAGTAAAGGTCTGGAAACAAATATTCCAAGCAAATGGACAGGAAAAAAAAAAAAGCCAGGGTAGCAATACTAATATCGACAAAATAGACTTCAAAAAAAGAGCCATAAAAAGAGATCCAGAAGGTCACTTCATAATACTCAAGGGAAGAATCCATGAAGAACACATAAACATTGCAAATATATATGCACCCAACATAGGAGCACCTAAATACATAAAGAAAATCTTGGAGGACTTCAAGAAAGATATTGACAGCAACACAATCAGAGTAGGGGATTTTAACACCCTACTGTCAAAAATGGACAGATCTTCCAAACAAAATATCAGCAAAGATATTGTGGCATTGAACATGCCCTAGATGAAATGGACACAACATATATATATATTTTCAAATACACATGGAACATTTTCAAAGATAGACCACATGATAGGACACAAAACAAGCCTTGACAAATTCAAGAAAATTGAAATCATATCAAGCATTTTCTCCGACCAAGGGACTGAAACTAGAAATGAGCCTCAAGGAAAAAAACCCCAAACACTCAAAATCATGGAGATTGAATAGCATGCTATTAAACAATGAATGGGTCAAGAATAAGATTAGGGAAGAAATAAAAAAGTTTCTGGAAACAAACAAAAATGAACTCACAACAATCCAAAATTTATGGGACACAGCAAAGGCAGTCCTGCAAGGGAAGTTCATAGCGATACTGGCCTACCTAAAAAACATAGAAACATTTCAAACAAACAACCTAACCCTACACCTACAAGAACTTGAGGAACAACAACAAAGACAACCCAGAGCAAGTAGAAGGAAGGAAATAACCAGCAGAATTCAATGACATAGAGACTAAAAGCACAATTTTAAGGATCAATGAATCCAGGAGCTGGTTCTTTGAAAGATAAACAAAGTCGACAAGACTTTAAGCAGGCTCATCAAGGAAAAAAAGAGAGAGGACCAAATAAACACAATCAGAAATGAAAGAGGACTTCCGGCCAAGATGGAGGCATAGGTGGACATGCTGTGCGTCCTCTCACAACCAAGATTAAGGACAACAAAAATACAGAACAACAACAACAAAAAAACCCAACCAGGACAGAGAGAAAATTGAATTGTACAGGAGTCCAACAACGATTCACCCAGACAGATAAGAGGAGTGGAGTCAGCGGCCAGCGGAGCCCGCGGCTGGGTCACGGTGGGATAAGATGGTGGCTGGTGGTCCTGGGTGTGCAGGCACCCCTGGTGCACAGGTGGCGGTTGCCAGTTGCTGAACATGAGGAGGCCAAGCCGGGTGCAGAATGCGGCTGACCTCGGACACACATTCGCACATAGATAAACCAGGCAAAAACAGGCAGCAAGACAGACTGAGCAATGCAGTGCACCAGCACCGGGAAGTGAAGCCTAAAAGCACCCATTGAAAATACTTGTGGGGGCTGAAGTGCCAGGAGGGAGTCCCAGCCTCACAGGAGAGATCATTGGGGAGACCCATGGAGTCCTGGAGCATGTGTAGGTCCACCCACATGGAAATCAGCACCAGAAGGGCCCAATTTAATAGGGGAAAGAGGCTGAAGGGACTGGAATCCACGAGGGAGCGCAGAGCAAGCGCCATTGTTCCCTCTCAGACCCCACCCCCACATCCAGCATCACAACCCAGAGACAGGGCTACCCTGCCCTGGTGAACACCCAAGGCTCTGCCCCTCACTACATAACAGCCATGACCAGATAAAAACAAAACAAAACAAAACAAAACAAAAAAAAAACCAAGGATGGCTCAAAAGGGAGAACAGACTGGGGCCCCGGAGCTAATTCATCTGAGCAACCAGGAGGTGGTCGACCTATCAGATGTAGATCTCAAAGCACTGGTAGCTAACCTATCAGAAGCACAGTTCAAAGCACTGGTGATTAGGAAGCTCACAGAATTGGCTGATTTTGCTCACAAATTAGATGAACAAATGAAGGCTACAATAAGTAAAATGAAGAAAAATGCACAGGGAACCAATAGTGATGGGAGGAAGACCGGGACTCAAATCAATGGAGTGGACCAGAAGGAAGAAAGAAACAACCAAACAGAAAAGAAGGAAGAAACAAGAATTCAAAAAAAATGAGGAGAGGCTTAGGAACCTCCAGGACACCTTTAAACGTCCCAACATCCGAATTATAGGGGTACCAGAAGGGGAAGAAGAAGAGCAACAAGTGGAAAACTTATCTGAACAAATAATAAAGGAGAACTTCCCCAATCTGGCATGGGAAATAGACTTCTAGGAAGTCCAGGAAGCTCAGAGAGTCCCAAAGAAGTTGGACCCAAGGAGGAACATACCAAGGCACATCATAATTACATTAGCCAAGATTCAAATGAAGGAGAGAATTCTAGAAGCAGCAAGGGATAAGGGCACAGTCACCTACAAAGGAGTTCCCATCAGACTGTCAGCTGATTTCTCAAAGAGACCTTACAGGCAAGAAGGGGCTGGAAAGAAGTATTCCAAGTCATGAAAGACAAGGACCTACATCCAAGATTGCTCTAACCAGCGAAGCTGTGATTTAGAATGGAAGGGAAGACAAAGTGCTTCTCAGATAAGGTCAAGTTAATGGAGTTCATCATCACCAAGCCCTTATTATATGAAATGTTAAAGGGACTTATCTAAGAAAAAGAAGATAAAAATATGACAGTAAAAGACAGCAAACTCACAGATATTAACAACCACACCTAAAACAAAAGCAAACTAAGCAAACAACTAGACCAGGAGCAGTAACACAGAAATGGAGATCACATGGAGGGTTAGTAACAGGGGAGTGGGAGGAGGAGAGAGGGGAAAAGGTACAGAGAATAAGTAGCATAGACAGTGGGTAGAAAATAGATAGGGGGAGGGCAAGAATAGTGTGGGAAAAGTAGAAGCTAAAGAACTTATGAAGCATGGAAATGAACTGAAGTGGGGGAATGTGGGTGGGAGGAGGTGTGCAGGGTGGAGGGGAATGATGGGGGAGAAATGGGACAACCATAATAACATAATCAATAAAATATAATTTTAAAAAAAGAAATGAAAGAGGAGAGATTACAACTGATACCACAGAAATACAGAGGATTATAAGAAATTACTACGAAGAACTATATGCCAAGAAATTTGAAAACCTAGATGAAATGTACAAATTTCTAGAAAAATATAATCTACCAAAACTTAATAAAGAAGACACAGAAAGCCTGAACAGACCAGTAACAGCTGATGAAATTGAAACAATAATCAAAAAACTTCCAACACACAAAAGCCCTGGACCAGACAGTTTCACAGGAGAATTTTACAAAGCATTTAAAGAAGAGCTAACCCCCATCCTCCACAGTTATTTCAAAAAATCCATGAAGATGGAAGACTCCCAAACTTTTTTTATGAAGCCAACATCATCCTAATCCCCAAACCAGACAAAGACATAACAAAGAAAGAAAACTTCAGGCCAATATCGCTGATGAACATATGCTAAATTCCTCAACAAAATATTGGCAAACTACATCCAGCAATACGTTAAAGAGATCATACATCATGACCAAGTGGGATTCATCCCAGGGATGCAAGGATAGTCTAATATTTGCAAATCAATAAACATAATACACAACATAAACAAAATGAAAGACAAAAATCACATGATCATATCAATAGATGTGGAAAAAGCATTTGATAAAGTACAGCACCCATTTATGATAAAAACACTCAGCAAAGTGGGACTAGAGGGAGCATTCCTCAACATAATACAGGCCATATATGAAAGATCTACAGCCAATATCATACTCAATGGAGAAAAACTTAGAGCTTTCCCAGTAAGATCAGGAACAAGATAAGGATACCCACTTTCACCACGCCTATTCAACATAGTACAGAAAGTTCTAGCCACAGCAATCAGACAAGAAAAAGAAATAAAAGGCGTCCAAATTGGAAAGGAGGAAACGAAACTGTCACTGTTTGCAGATGACATGATAGTGTACATAGAAAATCCTATAGACTCCACCAAAAACATATTCAACCTAATAAATGAATTTGGCAAAACAGCTGGATACAAAAGCCAATACTCAGAAATCAAAGACATTTTTGTACACCAACAATGAAACATCAGAAACAGAAATCGGGAAAAAATCCCATTTGTCATAGCAACAACAACAACAACAACAAAATAAAGGACCTAGGAATAAACGTAACCAAGGAGGTAAAAGACCTGTACTCAGAAAGACCTGTACTGAAGAAAGAAATTAAGGAAGACACAAACAAGTAGAAGCATGTACCATGCTCATGGATTGGAAGAATTAACATAATCAAAACGGCCATATTACCCAAAACGATTTATAGATTCAGTGCAATCCCTATTAAAGTATCCATGACATATTTCACAGATATAAGACAAACATTTCAGAAATTTATATGGAACTATAAATGACTCCAAATAGCTGCAGCAATTTTGAGAAAGAAGAACAAAGCAAGATCTGGTATTACCTGGTATCAAACTGTATTACAAGGCCACTGTAATCAAAACATCCTGGTACTGGCATAGAAACAGGTATGTAGACCAATGGAACAGAATAGAGAGCCCAGAAATAAACCCAAGTCTCTATGGTCAATTAACATTTGACAAAAGGAATAGAAGCATAAAATAGAGCAAAAATAGCCTCTTCAACAAGTGGGGTTGGGAGATCTGGACAGCTACATGCAAAAAAATGAGACTCTATCACCAACTTCACCCTACACAAAAATAAATTAAAGGTGGATAAAAGATTTAAATATAAGTTGTAACACCATGATAGTCTTAGAGGAAAATGTCGGCAGGAAAATCTCAGACATTCCACGAAGCAACATCTTCTAGAATATGTCCCCTAAAGCAAAGGACATTAAGGAAAGAATAAACAAATGGGACATCATCAAATTAAAAAGCTTCTGCATGGCTAAAGAAAACAGCATTAAAATGAAAAGAGAGCCAACTGTATGCGAAAACATATTTGCCAATGACACCTTGGACAAGGGCTTGATCTCCAAAATATATAAAGAAGTCATATGACTCCACTCCAGGAAGACAAAAAAAAAAAAAAAAAACAATTAAAAAATGGACAAAAGACTTGAACAGACACTTCTCCAAGGAGGACATACAGAGGGTCCAGAGACACATGAAAAGATGCTCAGCATCACTAGCCATCAGAGAGATCTCACCGCAGTGAGATACCACCTAACACGGTCAGAATGGCCAACATAAACAAATCAAAAAACAAGTGTTGGAGAGGACTGTTGCACTGTTGATGGGAATGCAGACTGGTGCAGCCACTGTGGAAAACAGTATGGAATTTCCTCGGAGAACTAAAAATGGAACTGCCTTTTGACCCAGCAATTCCACCACTGGGATTGTACCCTAAGAGCCCTGAAACAACAATTCAGAAGAACTATGCACCCCATTGTTCACAGCAGCGCAATTTACAATAGGCAAGTGCTGGAAGCAACCTAAGTGTCCATCAGCAAATGAGTGGATCAAAAAACTATGGTACATTTACACAATGGAATTCTACACAGCAGAGAGAAAGAAGGAGCTTACACCCTTTGCGTGTGAGACTAGGAGTTTCTCCCACTGCAGCAACTGCAGTGGTCCACAGTCAGGTCAGAGTCTCAGTTTCCCATTTAGCCAGCCCCTCCACGTGGTCACCACCTCACCTCGGGTTCTTACCAGTCTGGTTGTTCTGGTTGACTTTCTCTTTAATTCCTTGGTTGTCAGAGTTCTATACAGTTTGATTTTTCTGGCACTTCTGGTTGTTTGTTGATTTTAGATAGCTTGTTATCCTCCTTTTGGTTGTGTGAGGAAGCAAAGGGTTTCTACCTAGCCTCCATCTTGGCTGGAACCCTAACTGTAGACTGTGAACCTTAAAAAGTCTGCCATCAAGGTTTCTTTTCCCAGCCAGGGTTTCTAAGCGCTAAGGATTACATGAAAAGTCCTGACACTTTTCATTTGTAGTTTTCACACTGTGGCTTTCTAACATCAAAATTGGGACTAAGAGTTTTGAGGGCAGGAAGGCAGTGATGGAGAGAATGTGTGGGTTTGCCACCACTGCTTCAACAGGGCTGTGGGTGGCGGCCAGCTGGAAGTTTCCAGAGAGAAATACCACCATCTCCCCCACGCCCTTCACAGACCAACAGACTAGTTCTCAGAATGACTTTTCTGTGAGAGGTCAAATTTGGGAGCAAACTGGCCAATTTACTCATTAATAAATAATAATTTATTTTTATGCATAATAAATTCTAGACACTTCTCCCAAAGGAACCTAACTGTGTCTAGCCTTTGCTTTTAAAGTCAAGTGAGCCAAACAAATCTAATATTATCACTCCCAAAGCATTGTATTTAGTTTGATTTATAAGGATGGGTTCAGGATCCAGGCACGACTGGTTTATTTTGTTTAGATATCACACGTGAGATGGGCATGGAGAGGTGGGAGGGGGAGTAAGAATGTTCTAGGTGGGTGAATGTCCCTTTGTGTCTGTGTCAGAGCTGTCCCTCTGCTTTGTCCCAGCACCCACCACCGTGCTGGCGAGAAGCACCCAAAGATGAGCACCAGGGCTTCTGTGTTCCGTCTGCAGGAGGGCAGCCATTAGCTCACTGTGCTGCTGGTGGGAAGGGGCCACAGGGAGACTGGACACTGTCCCAACATGCAGCTACAAAAGGCTTCAGGAAGTTACCCATCTCCTACCTCCGTGAATTCTATAGACAAATAAATAGAAAATCCAACATTCTCCAATGATCAGTGAACTCAAGAAAGAAAGCTCAGAGTGACTGCGCACAGAATCCAAACTGCAGAGCTAAGATGCTGGGAAGGAAACACAGAAATGAATGGTCTTGAAGGATTTGGTCACTTGATTGAAAAAAGCACAAAGATATGTCTTAGTATAGGTACTAACTTCCCAAGCAAATTTCGGTACTGGACTCACTAATAGGGCATCTGCAAAAAGAAGACTGGACTTCACCAGGACAGCTTTATGCATCATGAAAGATGTAAAAATCATGGAAAACAACCAGAAGATAGGCCAGTGTGTCTGCAAAATCAACAATGTTCCATTTTTAAGGCATTCTACTCTAATGCTTTAGTATTGATTTATTTCACATTGAATGTCACATTTGCTCTTAATCACAGAAATTTTTCCCCCTCTCCCATCAAAGGGGATGGCCAGAAAGCTACCAAGGCTGTGCTCTGATACTACACTCAAAGTTGTCATTTTTTAAGGCTCCCCTTACACTTTATTTATTAAAAAATAAACAATGACCAGAAATTTGGAGAAGAATCAAGAATACAAACAAAGCATTTTATAAAATCCCCTCAAATTTTATTCCATGAAATTGTCTGTATATATTCATAAATATAATTTGTGAATGTGTGTGTAAATATTTATACACATACACAATTATTTAAAAACATGGGATCGTACCAATTAACAGCTTCTTCTCTTCACTTAATGTATCATAAACATGTTTTGAGATCAGAAAAACCTTCATTAAAAAAAAGCAATGTGGGGGCCACAGCCTGAATCTGGTGCCTAGGTGATTTTGTTTGATGACGTGCTTTAAAGATCTGGGGACATGCACTCTTCAGCCCCTGGCTCACCACTGAGGGCATTTGAGTTTACCATCCTTGACTTTTATGTGATCATTTTAAATTCCTACTATTCCTCTTTGTTGGTTTTTCTTAACAGTCTCTGGTATTTGGAGCCCGTCAGTTCCTGTTGCCTAGAGCTGTTTGGCCCGCTGCTGGACACTTGGCATCCTGTGAGACCACCAATGTAACAAGTCAGATTAGCAACCAAAATGACCAACTATGACCCCACATATTTCTAAATGCCCCCACTGAGGCATGTGCTGTTGCCCCCATTGAAAATCACTGTCTTAAATAAATGTTTCATTATTTTAGAGCCAGTATCTTGTTTTGGCTCCCTGTACAAAACTAGTTCGCCCAGACTCCATTCCATCATTTTACTACACTATGAGCCCCTCCTAGACCCTAGCAGCCAGCAGGTTGATTTCCATCCTGCTACTTACTAACGCTATGAACTTGAGCAAATTACTTAAGCTCTGTGTGTTTTTCACGTATAAAATTCTTGACCGGAAATTAAGAGTTTGGGGGAAGTCCTTACTATACAGCAAACATTGAATAAATGTTATATTTTCCCTTAAAAATGCATTATGAGCATCTGGGTAGCCAAACAATGCACAGTCCCTGCATCAGTAGGTAACATAAGAATTAACAGGATGAAATATGGATCCAAATTCGGTTCCTTTCTGGATTTTAGTTATTAAACTTCCCAGTGCCTTAGTTTTTGTACCGTAATGTGAAGAGAAGGACAGTATCTGCCTCACAGCGTTCTCGCATGGGCTTGGCAAGTTATACCATTTATAAAGGTATACCTTTATACAATGCCAAGCATGGAGGAACACTCAATAATTATTAGGTGTTATTCAACCCCAAAATGCTTCACCAAAATGGCGACTACAGGAGAGCTATTAAAACTGGGTTGTTCTATTCTAGGAAACTTAAGCATTTGTTTTGAGTATAGTTTGAAGATAAGATCCAGGCAGGATGAGGTAAGAAAATTATGAGAGATGACATAATTTCAGTGGCTAATGGCCCCTAACCACAATGAGCAGTTTGTTCCTTGGGGTCTAATTGCAGATTGCCAATCAGTCTGCAGAAACATCTGCTCATTTGCACACACATGTACCAAACACCTCTGAAATGAGCAACTGAAGGGAATTATGTTGCGAAAACTCTCCTGGACCATGTGAGAGGTTGGTACGCTTTGTTTCAGCACCAATATGGGGACTGTCCCACCCGCCTTCACGCTGCTGGGTTTTGACGCCCAGACCCAAATTAATGTACTACCCGGCCAGGCAAATCCACACTTTGCAGAGTGCTAAGAGCATTCCTTCTGTTCTTGTTGGACCCGGGAGGAAATCCTGAGACCCCCAGTTACGGCAGGATTCCATTTAATTGTTGCCCCTTCTACTGATAAAGGAGCTCTCTCATGGCCTTCCTAGTAATGCAGCATAACAGCAGAGGTGAAATACAGGAGATGCACCTTTTCCTGCCTGGCACCGTGTTTTCTCTGGATAGATTCATTCTAGAAAGAGTGGTTTCAAACAAGAGCACCATAGAGGATGATTTATTTAAAAATTGCTTCAAGTAATCACAATCAATATTGTTGAGCTGACTTTATCAATCTTTTAAAATTAAATAGTTTAAAAATTTTTAGAGCTTTTATGAAGATTACTTTGCAATCTTCATTAATTTATTGTTTTAAAAATTAATAATTTGAGCTATAACATAGTGTATGATATGGCAGAAGAGAATGAGGCAAGAAGACGAGAGCCTGGCTTCTCCCAGCTCTCTCCCTTGCTAACTGTGTGACCTGCAACAGGTAGAGGTCCTTTCCAGGTCCCACTGAATTAGGGGCCAGCAAAGTACCCCTCAGGCTCTTTCTAGCCCTAAGCATTCTGTTCTTTAAAGACTAGGGTAGAGGAGGGGAAAAGGGATACAAATGTGGATGGAAACAAAATATTTTAAGTGAAAAAAAACTTTGTTTCCAATTTATAATTTTACACAACTTCCTCCACATTACCAGACTTTTCTCTCCTAATTTAATATGCAGTTTTGAGTAATCAAGAAAAGGAGGAACCATAAATAAACCAAACTTACTATGAATAAATATAACCATAGAAACAGAGGTCAAAAACTGTGAGACTACTAAGGGTTTTTTACAAATGAAATCTCAGTAAAATTAATGATTTCCTAGAAAACTAAAAAATAAGAAAATTGACTCTATAAAGCACAAAAATCTAAAAGCATATCAAAATAACAAGAAAGAAGTTTGGGAAGCTGCATGATATCTTGCTGCTAAAGGCGGGTAACTTGGAGTCAGACAGCTTGGGTTCATATCCCAGTTCATTCTCTGCAAAAGCTTAATCTAACTATTTACCCTCTCAGAGCTTCAATTTTCTTATCTGTAAGGTGGAAACAATAATAACAGATTCTCAGATGAATATAAATGATACCTACATCTGAGGATGAAATAAGATGAGGTGTATGAAGTAGTCATTATAGCTTTTGTCACATATACTGATAAGCATCCAATAAATGACAGCTATTATTATTTAGAAATTGAAAGCATTATCAGAACTATCTACTAAAAATCCATGTTCATACAACTAGTTTTACAGATGAGTTATTTGAAACTTCTAAGCAACATGTGATTCTTATTCTATGTAAGAATCCAGGGTACAGGGAAAGATTGAAAACTCTCCAGCCTCCTCTCACTTATGAATGCAGAGCTAAATATATAATAATACCAAGAAGTTGCTTCAGAGATGTCCAGGCTTCAATTGTCACAATGATGAAAATGAATGGTGAGTACTGAAAAAAATGAAGGTGATTATGTCTACTCTTGTTCTACAAGAGTAGACATAATCACCTTTTCCTACACAAGGACACCAGGGCTTGGAGAGGTTGGGCAACTCATCTTGGCCCCTGCTCTGAAAGAGTCAGGTTTCAAACTCAAGTCCATCTGACTTAAAAGCCTAACTCTCAATCATTACAAGGAACTGCCTTTAAAAAAATAATATAAATACAACATCAATAAATTAAATTTAAAAAATAATGATCTCAGTAGATGCCAAAAAACATTTGATAAAATTGAATAATCATTTATTTTTAAGTTAGTAAAATAAAAATATGAGGATTGTTTCTATACTCTAATAAAGACTATCTCTTCTATATGAATAATTGACATCTTACCAAATGGCACAATATTTTAGTAGTTATTTGAGAACAAGGATCTCTACTGTAATCATTTTTCAAAATGAGTCCTAGAAATTCTAATTTCCTGAAAGCCTGAAGTTCCTCCAACCAACCTTCAACCTATAATAACGAGGATATTGACTATTTATCAAGCATGTTCCGTGTGGTAGACATTTACCTATATACTAAGGCATCCAGTCCTCACAACCACCCTAGAGGGCAGATGCATTATTATTTCTATTTTACAGAAGACAAAACTAAGACACAGAGAACTTAAGTAACTAGCTCAAGATAATGAGAGGAGTTAATGGGGCTTTGTCCCCGGGGCGGGCTGGCAATGCAGCCTGAACGCGTAACTGACGCATGAGGGAAATGAAAGTGTGGGTTTGGGCCAGGAGAAGTCAAATGCATCCTTATTTGAAAAATATGACATAGCTAGAAATCCCAAAAGAATCCCTTGGAAAACTAGTGAAGTTAATGAGACTGCTCAGGAAAGTCCTGAGGGCATGATAAATGTTCTAAAATTCCCAGCTATTCCCGCTAATTGTTCTAGCAATAGCCAGATAAAAGTGGGCCTTAGCAACCATCACAACAGATATATCTAAGAATAATTCTAAGTATAAGAAAGTTATTTTGAAGAAAATAATAAGAATTTACTGAAAACTCTAAAAGACTTAAACTAATAGAAGACATGTTTCAGACTGGGAAACTAGAAGACTAAAAAAAAATCAAACTGAAGTTAATTTCTTGGTTTAATTTCATTCCAATCAAAATTGCTGTGAGAATTTGTGATAACTTAAAATTTTTCTAAAATTTACCTGGGGAAAAATAATAACCGTCAAGAAGAGTCAAAACACGTCTGAAAGGAGTTGTTCTGAGCTGGGCCCCTGGCCGTCACTCTAGGTTTGTGGCACAGGCATGAGAAACATGCGCCGTGCGCACAATAAACACACCACGAAAGTGGTCCACAGAGCAGGGGAGGAAGGAAGGGCCATTTAAGAAATCTGGCACATGGGCACCCCAATATTCATAGCAGCACAATTTACAATAGCCAAGTGCTAGATGCACCCTAGGTGCCCATCAGTGAATGAATGGATCAGAAAACTGGTACATTTACACAATGGAATTCTATGCAGCAGAAAGAAAGAAGGAGCTCCTACCCTTTGCGACAGCATGGATGGAACTGGAGAGCATTATGCTAAGTGAAACAAGCCAAGTGGTGAAAGAGAAATACCATATGATCTCACCTCTAAGTGGAACCTATTCAACAAAACAAGCCAGCAAAATACAACCAGAGTCATTGAAATAAAGATCAAACTGACAGTAACCAGAGGGGAGAAGGGAGAGGGATAATAGGGGATAACAGGGGGATGTCATCAAGGAACATGTTTGAAGAACACCTGGACAAAGCCACAGTGGGGAGTGGGTTCAAGGGTGGAGGCAAAGATGGGTGAGATGGAGGCGGGGGATGGTGGAATGAAAATGGAGGCAATCGTACTTGAACAACAATAAAAAATTAAATATTAGATTAAAAAATCTTGTACATAGGGTAATGAGTTAACTACCTATAAGGAAAGAGAAAATAACTTAGTTCCAGCTATGATATAATAAAATACACTTCAAAGCGATTAAGAAATTAAATATTTTAAATTAAGATATTAAAATTAGAAGGAAAAAGGATTGGCTATTCACACATTCAACAATATTTATTAAGTCCCCAAATGAGAGAAAACTTTCTGAGCTTATATGCAATGGAAGACATCACAAAGCTACACAAGCAAAATAGATTGGGCTCTAAAACATTAAAACTTGATACATTAAAAAGGCAAACAGAAAAAAAACTAGAAAAATTATGTGCAAAGATTTTATATTTTTTAACAAAAGAAAATGATAAATGGATAAATGGTGTGGAATGGCCAAATCACAAACAATCCGGAAAGGGAGCAAAGCTGTTACTGCAAGGCAGCTGTACCCACTGTCGGCCGCAAAAGTGGAAAATGGGCAACGATCTAATAGAAAATCGACAATTAAATAAATTAGGGTGAAGGTAGAGAATGAAATGTTATATACACATTTAAAATTATGTTTGGGAAGAATTAATCTGGGGTAGAGTCTTTTCTGTGAAAATGTACAATACAGTTATATTTTGCTACAAACAATACGATCACTACTCTGTAAAAAGTAAACATAAAAAGAATAAAATTTTACTTGAACAACAATTAAAATTTAAAAAAGGATAAAATTTGTAAAGAACTAAAACTCTAAATCATTAAACAATTTTGTCTAGTATGCTATTTTAGTAATAACATGATTCAGTTCACCAAATCCTAGAATAGTTCATTGACAATAATTTTGCATATAAAATATAGATTTATTCATGAATATAAATTTATGGAAATTGGGGATTTTATTTAAATGTACTTTGTTCAAAAGGCAGGAATGGAAGAAAATATGCCTAAATGTTAACAAAACTGGGTATTAGGATTGTGGATGATATCTTATTTTATTCTTTTTACTATCTCTTATTGTCAAAGTTTTATGCAATTAAATATATCTTTTTTCCAATCAGGAAGAAAATAGTATCTTAAGAGTATTAAAATAAGCTCAGAAATTCTGTACAGCTTCAATTAGCATAATACCAAATTTATCTATACAAAAATTTATTTACATCTAAATTGTATCTCACCATGTCAATGGAACATTGGGATAATCAGATAAATGTCTGCATTTCAATCAATCAAATATTTATTGAGCAACCTATATACATGGTCCTGTGTGAAATACTCTGATAGACCTGAAGAAGGAGAGAACACCATCTGAACACCAACTTTCAAGAGCTTGTATTTTACTTAGAAAATCAAGACATTAATGTGTGAAAAGTTTAAAAAGCAGAAGAGATGCCACAACAAAGCATGATGAATTGTCAGAATATGTGATACTCCAGAGGAAAAAGAGATTCCACCCAGAATAATACTCAGAGAGGGGCCACCAAGAGGGAATTTCATCTGAAGAATAGATAGGTAATGGATGGACGGTGAAGAGGGGAACAGCATTCAGCCCGCACTGTCTCCCTGACTGTAGGGACAACGTTAACGGGACTGACGATAGCCTTCCACAAAGTTCGATACAGATTCCATACCCCTGTGGATAAGACCATGTGGAAGAAAGCTGTGTACACGCAAGGCAACCTCATGAGTATGTGGAGGAAAACGATGAAGGGCAGGGACTTGGTGACCAGACAGGCTGATGGCCTTGCTACCTGCGATTTGCTTTCTCTCTTAGGGCTTCAACGTTTTATCTGAAACTTGTTTCATTTTTTTTTAACTCACACATGTTGAGTGCTTACTATGTACCAACATCATGCAACACTGTGCATAAAGTATCTCATTTAATCCTTGGAACGACAACCGTATGAGGTAGATACTATCGTTGTCCCCATTTGACACATGAGAAAGCCAGGCTCTAATCCCTGTGGGGGAGACCGGAGTCAAACCCAGGCTGTCTGGGCTGGAGCCTTGGCGACACGGCACACAGCACTCCTGACCAAGAAGCTTAGCAGAGAGCCTGGCCTGTAGAGTGGACTCTTGAACAACACAGGTTCGAACTGTGTGGGTCCATGTATAGATGGACTTTTTAAATAAATATTATAAACATATTTTCTCTTTCTTGTGATTTTCTCAACATTTTCTTTTCTCTCACTTTATTGTAAGAACACAGGATATTGTACATATAATACACAAAATATGTCTCAGTCAAGTGATTTTTCAACTGGTGTCTTGCAAGAATGTTTGAAACATGCGTACCTGACTGTTTAGTCAGGGGCATGGACCTCTTTTTCCATTTTCAAATAAAAAATGACATCAGCCACCACAACAATAGCTGTCCAGGGTGAATGAATAAAAAATTTTGTATTTATTTTTTTCAGATCAGCAAAAAATATATATTGTTGGTGTGCTGCAGAATTTTAGTAATTAGTTTATGTGCACCATGAGATGAAAAATTGAACATCACTGTGTTGTTAATCAACTGTTTGTGTTATCAGTAAGGCATCCAGTCAACAGTAGGCTGTTAGTTGTTAAATTTGGGGGGAGTCAAAAGTTATACTTGGATTTTCAACTGCTGGGGGGTGGGTCATCAGCATCCCCCAACCCTGTGTTGTTCAAGGATCAGCCGTGTAGGTGCTCAGCAGGTGGTGACCCTCAGACCAGAACACAGAGTCCACCCCAAAACTGGCTTAGCTATATACACACATCCACTTCCACAGGGCCCTGTATGAATACTGGGTTCATTCATCTCCAGTGTGCAACACCATATGGTCCTGGGAACTCGCTGGTACCAACAGTGTCCACCCACCAGGGAACAGAAAATATCAAAACATCCACCACAAGAAAGGAGGAGTAGGGTCTGCCAGATACCATGGGGAAGGGGGTGACAGAGGGTCAAGGTGTCCCCTTTGTTCTGGTACCAGAGAAACCCTGTCTGGGTTGCCTCCAGTGATGCTCACCATGGCAGGGGCCTCCCCCCAGGTGGCTGGGGCACATTTGGGAGAATTTGAAAGGGGAACTGAGATCCACATTCCAGCTCAGCAACTTACAAAATTCAGCCACTTTGTGCATGTCACTTCCTTTTTCTGAGCCCGTTTCCCTGTCTATAAACTGAAGGAGTGGGCTAAATAAACCTAATCTGTGACATTTCATAGTTCTAGAATTCCATCTTCCTAAAATGGACATAAAGGATGATACTCAAATTAACCAGACATAGCAGCTTTGAGTTTCAACCAGACAGGCTTCATCTCTAGTAACACATATTTCTAAGTGCAGGCAATGATAATTTTTTAGGAGGAAAGTACCAGAGATCAATGAACCTTGGTGTTTGGGGGAAAGCAATTTTTACAAGCAATTACTTGCAATAAATGAAACTTGAATGTAACTTAGTTCCGAGATGAAATCAGCAAGCATACAAAGAATTGCCGGCAGCTTAAGCAGCATTCAGATTCCTTTTGCCAGGTCCCACAAAGCCCCAGTTGAACCAGAAGGCCCAAATTGTTCTCAGTTTCACTGATTGCCCAATGGTATTTCAGAGAAACTAAGCACCTTCTACAGATTATGCTGTTTGTGAGCGCTTTGGTAGCTGGAACCAGGTCTTGTCCATATCTTACACTCCACAAGCACTTCCTAACATTCTGTACACATTTCAATTAAATAATATAATAAATACTGTTTAATCTTGGAGGAGCCATTAATGTCCCCGAGTCTCTGTTTCGTCCTCTGTTAATAGGGAAGTTAAATGTCTTCCTCCCAAAATTTGTCAAGAGGGCTAAGTGAGACCTTGGAACCTTCTAGCATTGCTCCTCCCTCATTGGGTGCCAAGGCCCAGCTTCATGGCTTTTTCGTTGGACAGCATGCATTTTCTGACTCCCATTCATAACATTTTTAAATTGCCAGGCTGGTCCCCTTCCCTCCACATACACCAGTCCTTTACAGCTCAGAATGAATCTTAAGGAAAAACACCTGCAGGGAGATGTTCTCAGGGATCTGGTTCCCAGTTTAAAAAAAAAAAAAAAAAAGAGTAATCAATGAATAACTACTATTGGAACACTGTACTGGGTACTACATGGGCATTGTCTGCAATCCTCACAGCAACACTGTGAGGTGGGTGGTTTATGCCCATTCTCCAGAAGAGGAAACTGAGGATTGCGACAGTTCAGCAGAGTTCCTTGGATTTAGTTCTGTCTGCATCAGAAGTCCATGCATCTCCTAGCCAGAGCCCTGATGGCTGCTGCTGCGACTGCAGACAGATTTCTGCCTCAGGAGCAAGAAATTAATGTCAGAAAGAGCAACCTACAATTGAATTCTACATCCTGCGATGTCAACGCATAAATGGAGAATCCCCTCAGAAAACTCTACATATGTATGTTCACAAACAGACATGCATTACTCAAAATCATTTAAAATCCTACCTACCCAGACAATACTTACTTCCTGGACCACGAGCAAGGTCTGATCCCAGCCTGTGTTTCGGCTATGTCCTGAGGGACTCATCTCCCCACCAACCCCCAGCCCCACCCAGAAGCTTCTCTGTCACTGGAGGTCAGTCACAAATGTTTCATCATTTCCAGCAGGGTGGGGGCTGCTGCTGAAAAGATAATGATCTAGCTTAGTTGAGTAGAGCAGGGTGAAGCCACAGATAACGCCCCCTCTTTTAGTAAGTTCCTACCCTGTTCCTCCATGCAGACAGTTTACTAGATGGAAGAGATTAGCAGTCTCTTCCTCTCCATGTGAGCTCACATTTCAACACCGTGAACATGCACACCACCTGGTACAGTGGAAGAGCACTGGAGGAGGAGTCAAGATGCCTGGGTTCAAGTCCCAGCTCTGGCACAAGTTTGCTGCATGAGCTCAGACAAATCACTTTCTCATCAGGGCATTCATGTCCTTCCTCCATAAAATGAAGAAGTAGGTTTCTAGATATAGCAAAAGTCCCTTCCAACTTAGCTCATCTCTCAATCTGTGTGATGTGGCCATAGACTGATACAGCGTGTATGGGACATATAGCAACAGATGAGGATAATTTTTCAAGGACAACTTCTTTGCCTTAAATATTGAATTAGGCCAACCTGCCATGGCTGTTGCAGCTATACAGAATGACTTCCTAACCGGGCTCTCTGCACCCTCCAGGTTCACCCCACTAGCATCAATATACACTTCTCTCTGCTCCTAGCTGCCACAGCCTCTGCGGAAATAACTCCAGCCACAGTTACCCTACAGGAATGGAGCCAATATTCTTGACTCGCTGCTCCAGCTTTTCTCATACACAAGTCCTGTGTAGATGTTGTGTAACATTCACACTGCTCCGCTCATCTGAATCGACCACTCTTGGACTGGAAGCTTCCATGATGCTACTCCAGTGCTCAACAATATCAGGTAGTTGTTAAGAATCTTTGAACATGACATATTCGGGGTCATCCATGCGTACTCTCATTAGGAGAGGCTTGCAACAATGGAAAGCCAACTGCACTTGGACCTCAGTCACCTGGAGATCAGAGGCATCCAACCTCTCTGGGCTACATGTTTGTCACACGGAGTTGTGAGGCGTTTTGATTAGATAATCTATGACTCTGCTCTAAAAAGTAAAGTAAGAATTATCGACAGTGTGTGTTTTCTTCTCTGTATCCCTGGCTGCCATAACTCCATCTGTACCTAATAGGTGCTCAGCAAATGTTCTGCAGCATGAATACATGAGGAAGTAAATTGAAGTGCTCTCTAATAGCGGATGGGTATGCCCGCATCTCACACACTGACTAATTGCATGCTCTTGCTGAAGATGAGTGATTTGCTCACAAAGGCATGTAGGCTGCTCCTGCCCAGAGGTCACTGGGAATGGATTTGCTGGTGCTCTTCGAACATCCCCCTCCCAAGTCTCCTCTGCCAAGCCCTGGGCAACAGGGCCCTCCTCTCTCTGCTTCCAGCTGACAGACTCCAGCCTCAAAGACAGGGTTCAGGGGAGATCAAAACAGTGATAAACAAAGTTATCACAGCTGTAACATCAGCAGGAAGCTATTTTTGATAGTTTATCACCTGCTGGAGAAAAAGCAGCTGATGGAGATGGATGACACAGTTTCACCTCCCACCCCCCACACGTGCCTCTAAGACCACATCCCTCCCAAGCCCTTTTCCCCTTGCACAGGGTCTCCAGCATCTGCAGGACACAATGTCTGCCAGAGGACACAGCTCCTCTCTGCCAGAGAATCACATCTGAAAACGGTGTGTCAATAGGGTTAGGAATTTTTTAAAAAGGCAGAAAAAACCCTGCTCACTATCCAATCACCCTAATACATTTTTGCATAATGCTTTACCTGCATACTTGGAGTTTTTAAAAAAAGATTTCCAAACAAGCTTTTAAAACTCAGAATTCTGGTTATGATGCTTTCTGCTTAAAACTCTCCAGTGGCTTCCTGTTGCACTTAGGATGAAATCCAAGATCCTGAACAAATCTATAAAGCTCGGCAGCCAGCTACCCTTTTAGCGGCATCTCAGGCACTCGGCTACCTTTTCTCTCTTCACACTCTTCCAGGCCCCTCCCAGCTTAGGGCATCTGCAAGTGTGGGTCCCTCTGCACCCAAACAGGTTCCACAGTATCTATAATGGCTGCCTAATTTCCCATTTTGCTAATATGACCCAAATTCCAAAACACCCCTTGCATCATTCAGTTGTTTCCAAAGTTTTCACTGTTGGAGACACCAGCATGATGGATGAGGTTGTACATACTGGTTTGGGGTGGGAGGCTTGTTTCAGACAATTTCCTTAGGATTAAGTTCCAGGAGTAGGTGTCTAAGTTAAAGCAACGTGTCTGCACTGCTTCTGTATCACATTGACCTTCTGCTTTCAGAGCGTGTTCCATTAGCAGTATTTGAGCCTGTCCGTTTCACTACAAGCTGGATAGCCATGCGTTATCATTTTTCAGTAATTACACATTTGTATTCCCATGACTGCATTAATTTATATTTTCAGGTCTGTTTATTATTAGTAACAAAACATTTTACTATTTATTGAGCACCAGCAAGGGTACCAGTTGCTCCATATATACTAACTCATTTAATCCTCACAACATACAAGGAAGATATTGTGGATAATGTTTTATTTTTTTAATTTTACTTTAATTGTTGTTCTTGTACAGTTTTCTGTCATTTACTCCCATCCCAGTCCACTGCCCCAGCCCTCCCCACCTCCCTCCCATTTCCACCCCCTCCCCCAGTTTTTGTCCATGTGTCCTTTATACTTGTTCCTGTAAACCCTTCTCTTTTCCCCTGAAATTCCCTCCCCTCTCCCCTCTGGTGACTGTCACCACTCTCAATTTCAGTGTCTTTGGTTATATTTTGCTTGTTTGTTTGTTTTGTTGATTAGGTTCCTGTTAAAAGTGAGATCATATGGTATTTGTCTTTCACCACCTGGCTTATTTCGCTTAGCATCATGCTCTCCAGTTCCATCCATGCTGTCGCAAAGGGTAGGAGCTCCTTCTCTCTTTCTGCTGCATAGAATTCCATTGTGTAAATGTACCATAGTTTTTTGATCCATTCATTTACTGATGGGCACCTAGGTTGCTTCCAACACGTGGCTATTGTAAATTGTGCTGCTATGAACATTGGGGTGCATAGGTTCTTTTGGGTTGGTGTTTCAGGGTTGTTAGGATATAATTACTGTGGATAATGTTTTATAAGAAAGAAACTGATTGTTGAGAAGGTTAACTTGCTCAAATTCATAGAGTTGTAGTAAGTAGCAGAATCAGGATTCAAATTCAAAAGCCATTGGCTTTACGCAATGTTTTTTCTACCCTTCTATCCCCTAGTTGACTTTCTGCACCAGTTATGAGTTCCGTAGACAGCCAGCACACCATGGCTTCAGGCACAGTGCTGCGCCCTACGTTCTGAGGAAAACACACAGGGAGCGCCTGGCCTCATGCCTTTCCAGAGTTGGCGTCTGTAGACAGGAGATTCTCACCCCCTGGCTACTCCCACCGACCCCCCTCTCCTTTCAGATTAAATCCTTTATTTTTATTTATTTATTTATTTATTTATTTATTTAGATTTTGTTTATTTATTTTTAGAGAGAAAGAGAGGGAGAAGAGGGAGAGAAACATTGATGTGCAAGAGAAACATCAGTCAGTTGCTTCTTGCCCTCCCCCAACCTGGGACGTGGCCTGCAACACAGGCAGGTGCCCTGACTGGGAATGAACCACCACCTTTCGCTTTGTGGGATGATGCCCAACCCACTGAGTCACACCAGTCAGGGCAGATGAAATTCGTTATTGAGTAAAGACTTCACTCTATAAAATGAAGTTTAAACTCAGTAACAGATGCATGAAGATGCCCACCCCACGGAATTGTTTACGAATCAATGAGCACGCATGAAGTACTCTGCTAACTATAAAACAGTCTACCGATGTTAGGTTTGTTGTCTTTAAAAAATAACGGAGGGAGTAATGAAGAATGACTGCAGGGTTTCTTCTGGGGTAATGGAAATGTTCTCAAATCAATTGTGGTGACAATTGCACATGTCTGTGAATACACTAAAAATATGGAATTTTACACTTTGAATGAGTGAATTGTATGTTATGTGAATTCTATCTCAGTTAAACTGATATTTAAAAAGTATTCATAAGACAATGAGGGCTTTGCCACTATGGTCACTATGCTATTCCCTCCAAATGGTTCTGCCATTCATTCATTCATTCATTCATTCTACAATTATTTCTTGATGATCTGCAATGCACCTGGCTAAGCATTTGGGATACAGAGGTGAAGAGATAGACACAGTCCCTATCCTCACACAGTTGGGATCATGGACTTCAGATGAGAAATGACACAAAGGTGTGATAAATGCTCTATTGTGGAAAGAGAAAGGCAGCCAGGGAACATGCAGCACAGGGGCTCGTCACAGTCTTTGGTCAGAGAAGCCCTCATCTCTGACCTATGGAGGCTACAGGCAGGGGGAAGGGCATGAATGGAGGCTCAGTGTAGGCAGAAAGAGCCCTGTGCGTTTGAAACACTGAGAACCAGCCAAGGTAAAAGGAAAGGGGGAAAGGGAGGCAGGGAGTGACAGGCCAGCGAGGTAGGTGTGGGCAGGATCACAGAGGGTCTTATAGGCTTGTTAGGAAGTTTGAATTTATCCAATGGACAAGAACCCATTGATGGTGCATCAGTCAATTAAAAGGAGACAAGATCAGAGTCTGTAATGTAGGGAATAGGTTAGAGAAGAGAAAGAGGCAATTAAACAGATTTTTAAAATACGTAGGAGGTAGAAGTGATAGGATTTGGTGATTGAACTGCTTCTTGGAGTGGCAGAGGGAGGAAGAGAATTCCAAGGTGACTCATAGATTTGTAGCTGGGCAAGTGGGTGACCGAGTGAGATGGGGACTCGTGAAGGAGCAGCGGGGTGCCTTCTGCTCCCGATGCGTGACAGAGCACAGGGGCCAGGACACACGGTGGTTAAGGATCAAGACGGTGAAGCCACACTAGCTCTGCCATTTTGTTGCTGCTACCTAACCTCTTTGTGACTCAGCTTCTTGGAGATGAAGTTAATAATGGCTTTCTCAAGTGCTTTTGTGAGGATTATATGAGTTATCATATGTGTGGCACTCACAATACGTGTGTAAAGACGATATAAGTGTTTACACATTGTGAAGATGGTGCAGTGTGTCATTATCGTTATTAGTGTCGTTATTATACACACAAAAGGTGCAGCCCAAGAAGCAGTTAGATGCATGTGTCTGACAGCAGTGGGAGGGTGTGGATTTCAAAGGCAGCAGCAAGCAGATGTCACTGAAGTCTTTGGGAATAAAGTCAGAGGGCAAAGCACCAGGCAAGAGCCCCAAAGTGCTCCAATATCGGAGGGACAGGTAGAGCCTGCCAAGGGGACCCCGAGGACATGGCAAAGAGACAGATGTTAAGCCTCAAGGAACATCCATGTAACTCTCTGGGGCTTCTGGCTGTTCTTACACTTTGCTTGCCTAGTCTTGATTGCCCGAGTTGGAGTGTATCCATGAGACATCAGTGAATCCAGTAAACCGAGTTTTTGACATCTACTCCCAGAAACACATTTTCTGAGTATATTAAGGGAATAAACTATTTTTACAAAGCCTGGAATGCAATCCCCTATAAAAACAAGAATCCTTTGGGGACAAGGTCCACCCTTCCACACTCGTCACTTCTAATAAGTGGCACGCTGAGTGTGTCCTTTCCTCCATCGGGGCTAGCCTACGTGGCACACAAATTTTCCTCCACTGTTTTGTGTCTGTTTCCACACCCCACCTGGATTATCCATTCCTAAGGAAGTGAGAACTTAGGGCCAGCTACTGATTTTTTGTTGAGTTTCTGTTCATGAGGCACTGTTGCCAAATGATACTTGAAACAGGTCCTCAAAAAAAAAAAAAAAAAAAAAAAGGTGGTAACTGATAATGTCCACTTTCTTCTCACAAGGGCAAAACAGTCCTGCTGATCCAGTCCCTTCAATTAATCAGTGAGAAATAGTTCCTTATCACTGTGATACCATCAGCCGATAGTGATTCTTTACATTTTCTATAGTGTAGTGTGCAGAATACTTTGATATAACTTCATTAGAAAACACCTATCTGTGAGGCTGTGACCATTATTTTCATTTTACAGATGAGAAAACCTGGACTTAAGGACATTCGTTAACTTGACAAAGGTTTTACGCTATAAGTCAAGGGCCAAGACTGACAATTGACAGGAGCCTGGAGAAGGGGGTGGGCAGGTGGCTATGGGAGCCGTGCATCCTGGAAGCAGGCCTCGCAGGGTGCATTGCCTGCAGAGGATTTAAAATAAGAAGACCAAATAAAGACCCTCTGCTTTTTAGCATCACTATGGGCCAGTAATGATAAATACTGTCAGTGAAAAAGTACTCCTCCCTGCCTGGCACGGAGCAGCTAGCTTTTGCTACCTTCCGATAGAGACATTAAGACAGCGAGTGGGCCTCCTTTCCAGTCACACAGAGATTTCTCTCAGGACTTTGCAAAACGTTTCATGTTCCAAATCCTGCCTTTGTTGAAACACATACCTACCTTTTCTTTGGGGATGTTCAGAGCCTTGCAGAATTATGCTTTCCCAGGAGAAATAACTGCCACATGGCCAAACGTTGAGAAACTCCCCAGCCCAATGAACAGAATTTCCCAAGAATCTTCTAGAGAAGCAGCACCCATTCCCTCCTTCAGCAAAATGCACTGAGTATGATGTAAGCTGGAGCCGTGGGTGCAGGTGGCTGGCAAGGAGAGGAAGATGGCTACCCCTGCCCGGCAAGGGATGTAAACAGCTTCTTTTGAGGATGAGCTGGAGGAATTTGTCCTAGTGCCCAAGACCTGGGCCTCTTTACAGCATACAACTCATTTTCCTCTGGGCTTTAGCTGGAAATGTCCAGATTTCTCCCATCTTCACTGAGAAGGGCAGTTGCTTGCTCCAAAACCACAAAGCCTAATTCAGTATCAGAGAGTCCTAAAGGTTAATAGCCCAGACCCGAGAGGTTTCCTGGAACTTGGAACTCTCAGCAGTGACTGGGACAGTGTGAGGCAAATCAGGATGGTTGGTCATCCATTCTTCTAGTGGCTGAGATTTCTTAATTATTAGGCAGTGCTCATTTTACTGTTGCTGGAGTCACCATGTGTCCCAAGCTTGGGGCATAGAGAGCCTGGGCAACATCTTTGAGATGCCTATAGGAGCCAGCACCAAGACAGGCTCACAGGAGCTCCAGGAAGGCCCTAGGGAGTGGTTTCTCAACAGCAACACTTTGACATTGTGTGCAGGATTTCTATCTGTGGGGGGCGCGGGGGGAGTGGCTGCTGTTCCGTGCACTGCGGGATGTTTAACTGCATCTCTGGCCTCCACACACTAGAGGCCAGTAGCTCTGCCCTGTTGTGACAATCAAAGATGTCTCCAGATATTTACAAATGTCCCCTGACAGGGGGAGTAAAATTGTTCCCAGCTGAGAGCTGCTGCCCTAGAGAGATGTCTTTTGCTACCTCCCTAAGAATTTAGGGCTGCTGGGCACATATCAAGGCCAGTAGAGGGGGTGTCCAGGCTTCAGGCTGAGCCCAGCCACCCCATTTGACCATGTGGAAGTCTAATGGCCACTCTGCGCTCTTCCTGGGAAGAAGCAGAGTTAGCCTGTCGGCTGGGGCCCCCTGGGGCAGTGCTGCCTGGGCAGGTGCCCCTTACACAAGCTCTTCCCTTTGGGTATTACAAGGGAAGAGCTGATGCTCCCTGTCCTATGAGATGCTCTGTGGAGAAGAGGGAGTTTAAAGAATACTGAATACATGTCTGTTCCCGAAGTGCATTACATATTTAAGGCTCTGAGAAATCTTGCAATAAAGGAACCTGTTTAAATTTTACAACCCAGATTCATGCTAAGGTCAAACTGTCCATTAAGACTGAAACACGCACACACACACACTCAAAAGGTTGAAACACAATTGGCTCAACCTTCCGATCATAGGTTATTTGGAAACTCTGGCGCCCTCCTTGGAGTTTCTGAGAATTTCCAGAGGGCTTGTGCTCTTGTAGTCACTTCTGGTTCTGAGTTCAGCCTCGCCCTGGATTGTCCAGCTCACTCATTTTGCACCTCTTACCACTTCCCCCTTCTTCTGCTCTCTTCTGACCAAGATGTGGATTTCAGTCCCCTTTGCAGGATCTCCCCTTTCCCTAAATACCTGCACCATCATTACTGAAGTTTAGCAGTGGAAGTCTCCTGAGTGATTTTAAACCCCTTTCCTCTGGAAACTTTCCTTGTTATCTTCCTAACTCGGATTCTTCCAGCCTCCTCCTCCCCGACCCAACATCCTTCTCCTCACTCATTGTACAAAACAGCTTCATTTTACATCCTTACTTGATCTCTTGGACCTGCTTTTGCACTTTTAAAGCCTTGTTAACAGGTGACCACATAGTTTATCAAACTATGATGCTTGCAAGAGTGAAAGGGGACCTCATAATAATTTTGCGGGGACAACAGATGCACACCAGGAAAGTCCCCAGCAGACCAAGGCACATGGTCACCACACATTTCTGCTAATACAAAGGGCTCTCTGTGTTGGGACATGCTCTTCAGCACCACGGAAAAGGTGGCAGAGGCTTGGAAATTGTCATGTGTCCTTCCCACCCTTCCCTCCCTTCACCAGCCCCTGTATGTGGATGGAGCTATAGGGAATGTTTTCTTGTTGGTAGTGGCTTCCATCAGCTTTGGTTTTAAGTGAAAGATTCTTTTTTTTCTCCATTACTCTTTGCTTGTTCATTATTTCCCAAACTTACCTGGTCATAGATCTCATTTACTCTTCCCCCCAACACCCATTAATATCCCCCATAATTAGAAGAATATACTTTGGGGACACTTGAGTCCTGAGGGAGGGAGGACTGTCAGCCTACGTTGCCACTGAAATTGCCTTGCGTGATGCCAGGCTTAGGGTGGAGACCAGGAATCCAGCTTCAGTGAGTGAGAGGGAATCTGCAGATTAACAGGTAAGAGCAGCAGGAGTACGGAGAGTGCTTCAGGCAGAGGCAGAATCCCTAAAGGACCGAGGGCTCCACACTAATGTTCCATGGACAATGCTGTGGGAAGCGCTGCCCTGCGACACTGATTCCCAGACTCTGGAGGTGACTTGCTGCCTAGATCTCATTTCTCCATGCTGCCCCCTCCACTTCAGACACACTCACTTCCTTGCTGTTCTTGGGCCATGTAAGGCTCACTCCACATCAGAGCCTTTGCACTTGCTGTTCCTTCTTTCTGAATGCTCTTCCTCATCTATCCTCAGGTCTTATTTTCTCATTTCCTTTAGGTCAAATGTCAGTGAGGCCTTCCCTGACCATCTCAAAAGCAACTCGCTCCCACCTTGTGGGCCCTACCTTCTAGAACTTGTTTTATTTTTCTCCATAGCACATGCCACTGTATGGCTCTCCGAGTATGTGCTTGTTTATTTATTTCCGGTCTTCCCCTCCCTCAAGGACAAGGATTTGCCTGTTGGGTTCACTGTTATAGTCCCAGAGTCTAGATCATGGTGGTGTTTAATAAATGTTTTTAAAGGAAGGGAAGATGGAGTAAGACATCTTCCAAGGTCCCCACGGGAGCTATCCCCAGTCAGTGGTGACATGCAGCCCACTTCCCACTTCCCACTTCTTCCCACTCCTTCCCCAGCTCCTTTCCCAGGTGAAAGCTCATCCTTTGTGGGAGTTTATCAAGTCTCATTCCCTCAGTGAGCAGTGCTCCCTCCACCCTTGTATATTGTCCAGACAGCCAAGGTATTCAGCCATCCACATCTCCACAGACATGAATGTGACTCATCATCAACTCCTTCGGGGTGTTAATTCCTTACAGGGCAGAACAGGACAGGCAAAATCCAGCAGCTGGGCCCTAAATATGAACTCCTTCCTCAGCCCCAGCCTGGGGGGGGGGGGTGAGGGCTAGTAAGGCCTCCTTTGTGGACCAGTCTGTCTCAGGAACCTGGGGCGATGGGTGGTTAGGCAGCGCATGTCCCTTGTCACTCTTTTCCCTTAGATTGTACTTTGCTTCCAACAAATAAGAAGAAATGCACATTTAACTTTGTCAGAATATGTTTTATATACTTTTTAAAACACACACACACATACACATCTAAAGCGAAAGCTGTACCAGGATCCAGCTGGGCCACAGGTCTGACTCTCCATGCTGGAGCATCTCATCAACTTGCCATCAGTAGAATACAATGGAGGCGTATTCCACTTGGTGTGGCGATGGCCTCCTGGGGTGATCAAAAGGGGGCATGTTGGCGTAGATAGCAAAGTCATCCTCTTTCCAGGGGGCCAGGTTGATCACGTTGGAATATACGGCATCAACATGGCAGGAAGGCTCCTTTAGAGACATGACCCCCTGTTAGAGTCAGAAGGCTGGGCGCCAAAGACCAGAGACAATGCCCTCTACTGGGATCCCTACTGGACAGCGAGCAGAACCCTGGGTTCTTGCTGAACAAGCCCTGGATCCTCCCCAATTTTCAAAAACATTTCTTTCAGAGTTGTTCTCTGCCTTAGCCCACCACGCCTGCCTAGGGTCTGTCTAGGAAAGAGCATGAAGTCCTGGTGGAGGTGACTGGGAGCCTCTCCAGGCATTACTCAATGCTGTCCTTACCAAGGATTTGTGGAGAAAGTTGGTCTGATGCCTCAGTTGTTTCTTAAAAAGTCCTAGAAAAGTTAATAAACTCAGAGTCAGCCAAGTTGGGGCAGTAACCATCTTTACTTGATTGATTGCCGAAGAACTTAGGGTTAAACTTTGAAATTCAAAATCCACCGTGTTCAATCCATTGTGCCTCTGAGGCTAAGCTAAATGCTCAGGAAGAGACGGGGAGAGTATTAGTATATTTATAATTTTGGTTGTTATTTAGATGAGATTATTTGGCATCAATATTTCTTTTAGCTGATGCATATAATAAATAAGTGTATATGCAGAGTATTTATATATGGCTTTCAGCATAAGGAACTTGTATCATAAATAAATCTTATTGCTCCATCCAGAATCCATGCCAACCCCAGGGAACAGACCCCATAGCTTACCCACCCTTCCCCTTTCCCAAAGCTTCCTGCAAGAAAATACTCCCCCATCGCCACCCCGAGTTTCTCCCCTTTCTACATTTTCAGTTCCAGGGCCAACTTGTTCAACTCACTCTCATGCCTCCATTTCTTCAGGGCCATGGACAAGAGACCCACTAGGAGCAAGATGACAGCCACGACACCAATGGAGCCAGAAATAGCTATGGCTGCTGTGCTGAAGCTGAGGAGAGCAAACAAGAGAACTGAGGACAGCCACCCAGTTGCCCTGTCTAGCCTCATTGCTGACCACCCACAAAATCACCCTGTGGCCCCTGCTGCTGCAGAAACTCTCCCAACTCTGGGCTTCCATCTCCTGCCTCCATTTGGAGCCTCTCTTCTCTGCCTCAGTCTCTATGGCCAATCTCCATGGTCCCACCCACACCAGTCTTCACATTTGGGCCAAGAAGACCCCCTCTCCAAAATCCTCACTATTCCTCTATAGGTCTAGCCCTTCCCTCACCCACCTGTTAAGTTCATTATGTGTAGTCCCCGGCATCAGGGTGGTGATGTTCTCTGCAGAAAGGGACAGAGAGGAAAAGCAAAGGAGATTTGAGGGTAATTTTTACATTACACACAGGCTATATACCGAATGTTTGTGCCCTGCCAAAATCCATATGTTAAAACCTAACCCCCAATGTGATGGTTTTAGGAGATGGGGCCTTCGGAATATAATTAAGTCATGAAAGTGGAGCTCTCATGAACAGATGAGACCCTACAAAAGAGACCCTGGAGAGCCCCCTCCTTGCCTGCCACCCGTGAGGAAACAGAAGACAGCTGTGGTCTATGAACCAGGAAGTGGGCTCTCACAAGACATTGAATGCACCAGTGCCTTAATCTTGAACTTATCAGCTTCCAGAACTGTGAGAAATAAATTTCTGTCATTTATAAGCCACCCAGTCTGTAGTAATTTGTTACAGCAGCCCAGACTGACTAAGACAACACACATGCAAATGAGCTCTACAGGATCTAAATAGATCTTTATTGGTGATTTAATATATGCTGGGCACATTTATTATCTCATTTAATCTTCATAAATAGGCAATGAGATAAGAACAATTATTATTCCCATCTCACAGCACAGAAACCAGCTCAGGATAATAGAGGTAGAAAGTGACAGAGTTTAGGCTTGAAACCACATCTCTCTGACTTAAAATTGTACGTTCATGCACATGACACTGGGCTGTTTTTGTGTGATCATTTTACTCTTGAGTTCTACCAATCTTACAAAGGATTAAAGGTTACCTTCTATAACAGGATGTCCAGAAAAAAGAAAACCAGGATGATGCCGCTGTTTGCTACCCTGGGAACGGCATGTGAGGGGCGGGGAAGGGGTCAGGACATCAGCTAGTTGGGCTGAAACTAGGAGGAAATGGCAGGTGTGAGAGCCTGTCTGTGCTCTGGTGAGGAGGTGGGGCTTCTATTATTCACACTTTGAAAAAACGTTTCCTGCTTCAAGGGATGGAGACCCCAAGCCCAACCCCTCTCCAGCCATGCCTATCCCTGGATTGTTAGAGTTACAAGGAATCTTAAAACATATCTAGCCAAACTCTCCTGCCCTACAGATGAGGAAACTCAGGGTAACACAGGTGTCCCAGGTAAGTGCTGGATCCAGGACTTGAGTCTGTGTTTTCAACTGCACCCCCAAAGCTCCCTTTCCTTGCAATCAGGCCTCTTCCTATTTCCTCCCCCATGAAATTGAGCTGCATGATCCAGCCCCTCCTTGCAGGCAGTACCTCTCCAAACACATGTCTGGGGGAGCTAGCTACTCAGACACACAAAAGCAAAGACTGCTGCCAAGGTGAGGTGGAAGGATACAAGGTCTGTCCAAAAAACATCTAGCCATTGCTAATATGAGAATGGCTTGCGTAACATTGATGTAACCTGGCAGCCAAGGAAAGTAGATTGGAATGTTCATGTGGGAACAGTGATGACTTCACTGTACTAGTCAGTCGGGGTGGTAGACGCCATTGAGTGAGCATGTGTACTGGGTGGCCCATCACATTCAAAATGACTGAGTAGAGCAATGAATCTCCATCAAATTTAGCATTAAGTTTGACCATTCCTCTGCAGAAACTATTCAGATGATTCAGAAGGCTGCAGCTATGGGAAACTGGTGGTTGGCAGCTTCATCATGACAATGTACCCACTGATGCATCATGTCTTATGAAGAGTGTTTTTGGTGAAACATCAAATCACCCAGGTGACTAAGCCCCTCTACAACCCAGATTTGGAGCCCTGTGACTTGTGGCTTTTCCCAAAACTTAAATCACCTTTGAAAGGGAAGAGATTTCAGATTGTCAATGAGATTCAGGAAAATATGACAGGGCAGCTGATGGCAATTGGGAGAACTGTGTGAAGTCCCAAGGTGCCTACTTTGAAGGGGACTGAGACATCATTGTCCTATGTACAGTTTCTTGTATCTGGTATCTTCTTCAATAAATGTCTCTTTTTCACATTACATGGCTGGACACCTCTGGACAGACATTACACATATGGGATTACTGGGGCAATCTGATGTTAAATAGCATTCAGGGGTGAGAGCAGCAAGAATTACAGCCTCCTGGGCCACTAAGGCCAGACAAAATTGTGTCAGGCACCTAACAGCTCACTTCCTCTCTGCCTCTTTCCCTGTCCCCCTTCTGAGTAAGTCTGCTGACCTCACCAAGTTTCTCTTTGACAGCTCCAGCCCACCTTCTGGGCAAGGAGTAGGAAGGGAACTTGGAAACCAGATCATCCCAGTGCCCACAGCACTGACACCCAAAATAAGGTACCAAGACACAGGGCTTGATGTGTGGGGGAGCAGGGTGGTGAGTGAGGTGTCACACATAAGTCTAGAGCAATGAGAGAGGACCCTGGGGCACCAGCTAGGGGATGCTGGCCGGGATAGAGCACACCTGTTTATATCTAGAAGGACAGACAGCATGAGGGTGTCTATCTAGGGTCAGAAAGGCAAGGACATATCCTGGGAAGGCAGAGGAAGGTTGTTGGGTGAGGGGAATAAGTGTGGAGGATGACGTCCTGAAAGAGCCTAAGATTCATAGTCCAGTGACATAACTCTCAGGCACTTTCTAACTGTGTGATCTCAGGACAACCAGGTAATCATTCTGAGCCTTGTTTTCTTCATCTGTGAGATGGACACAGCACGAATCCCTACATCACAGGGTTGTTTAAGATGTAAGTGTTCAAACTATGATTTAACAAAATAGCCACTTTGCCTACTTTCAGGGGTCTTACCCAAGCAGGGCAATGGTGTGGTGTTGTTCGTGGAGGCATTGCTGACTCTGGAGTCCTGGAACCCACAGTTGGTCCAATTCATTTTGACAAGAGGTCCACTCAGGAGGCTCTTGTCCCAGGTACTGAGGTTCCTGGGACAGGTGGTGCCCTTTAGCTTGAAACAGAGCTTCTCAGATGTGTTTTGCAGCAGCTGGCAAACACAGGACCCCAGGAGGCTGGAACCACTATTGTCCTCCATCTCTTTATTCCTTCACAGAATCCTGTTGGATGGGGAGAATGTTAGAATCTCACCACTGGAGGGGAGGCATTGAGATAGCATTCCTCTCTTAACAAAGACATCTTCAAAAAGGCCTTCCCCAAGCACATGATCCAAAGTCAGCTCCCCAGCCCCTCTGCCACAACACCCTCTGTTCTATTAGTATATGAATGCACCTCGATCATTTAGTAGTTTACTTGATTGTTGTCAGGCTCTCTTCACAAGAATGTAAGCTCCGCAAGAACAGTGCCTATCTGTTCTGGTCATCGCTCTGTCCCCAGTGCCTAGAACAGTGCCTCATGCCATGAATAGGTTTGATATATGTGTGTTGAATGAATGAGGGAGTGAATGAATGAATGCCAAAGACTCCTTTAGAGCACCATGACCAGGGCTGCTCAACCTCTATTGGATCATGGGGAGCCTCTACCACAGACTTCTGAATCCCTAATTGTTGGCAAATCTTTAATGTCTGGAGAAGTTGACTTGGATCAGCCCAAAGTCACTCTGAACCACCCAAATTGTGTTATAATGTGAGAAAGTTGAACTGGGTGATGCCAGTTTTGGAGAAAGGAGCTACGTCTACCAAACACCAAGAGCAATGTCCTGGAGGACCCTGGAGGAGGTGCCTTGGGTGTGTGGGTGGCCTTGGACAGAGAGTGGGGAAAGTGCAGACCCAAGCCTTTCACTCTGCCATGGCCTTCAGCCCGCACTTCAGGAGGGAGGCAAGGAGAGAGGTGTGTTTGAGACCAAACGAAAGAGGATCTGTCACTCCCAGTCTCCCCCCACACCCGCCCACTGCCACATCCTCCCAAAGGGATCTGCAGGAGCAGTCAGGAAATCCCCCACCTAACAAGAGCCCAGATGATGTGCATGACTCACTTAGCCTGCCTAGACTCAGTTTCCTTATTTGTGAAATGAGGCAAAATTGAGAAGAGGAGTAAGGCACAATTACAAAAATGACTGGTGCTTTTCACAAACGCATCTTATTGTATTCTTCTAGTGTCCCCTTTGCACACGTCAGCTTACACACTACATTTCTTCTAATAATGACACTCCTGCTCAAAGAATACTAAGAACACTTTTAGGGACTATAAGAGTTAGGAATTGTTTTTCTTTTTCATTTTGGAGGGAGAAGAGGATATAATTGTTTGTAGTTTGAGGCTCCTAAATGTATTTGTCTTATTAGGTAGTATTCATATAATTCAGAATTTAAAAGGTACAAAAGAATAATGTTGAAAAGATGCTCTTCTGTCCTTTACCCCAGCCACCCAGTTCCCACCCTGGAGGCAACAATTTCCAATTTATTGTCTGCCTCACGTGCACACAAGCAGACACACGCACAGCAGTTTTCCCCGCAGATGACAGCAGGCTGTATGAGCTGTTCTGCCGCTTGCTCTTTAAAACACCTGGTATATCCTGGAGTGAATTTATTATTAGCACACACAGAACTTTCTCATTCTTTTTTCAGCTGTGACTATTTTATTCTATGGATGCCCATGGTAGTAGACATTGAGATTGTTTCTAATTTTTTTTTTGTTCAAATGATGTTACAATTATTAAATGTGTACCAGCATCATTTTGCACATATGTGAATATATGTGTAGAATTAGAGGAATAGTTACTAGTTTTGTAATTTAAATTTTAAGCAGTGTTACTTTTAAAAAATCTGAAATGCAGTGTTACCCAACTGACCATCCATGTTATTAACCAGATAGCACTCTAAATGGCCTTGGGCTGTTTCCTCCAAGGTCAAAGACCCAAGACCACCATGGGTATTCAGTGGCACGTCCAGGACTCCTCAAGGCTGCCTCCCCCCGCCCCACCCGTCAGCACCCAAATGCCGTCCGCATGGGAAGCATCACTAGAATACCTGCATGTTTCCCCGGATGACTGCAACGGGTGGGATAACCCCCGAAAACACAAAGATTTCCAAGTTTTTCAAACCAGAGTCTGCTGAAAACCCCGACCCTAAGGATGAACTGGGAATGGCCTTGCCATGGAGAAACCGATTATCTAAGATGGCAGGCAGTTCTCAAAGTGTTTCCCGAGGACCCCGTAGGGGTTCCAGCAGTCCTTCCAGAGGGTTGGTGAGGTCCGACTATTTTCATAATAGTACTGAGACGCTAGTTGCCTGTTTCACTCCCGGTCTTTCTCAGGTGCTCAGTGGGGTCTTCCCACGGCCACCTGATGAGTAACTCGGCGACACTGAATGCAGAAGCAGACATGAGAATATGCTCTGACTTGTCAAGCCAGATAGTGACATTAATGAGATTGGCAAAAATGTAAAACAATGCCTTTCCTTTCACTACATTTTTTATGTTTTAGAAAATATGTTTATTTTTTAAATGTTATGCCAGTATGTCGAGGTTTTAGTACTATTTTTAAATTAAATATTTATAAATGTTCTTAGTTTTCATTTTTAATATGGTAAATATAAATAGATATCACCTACATACATAATAGCCCTTTGAGGGCCTTGATGGTTTTTAAGAATATGAAGGGCTCTGAGATGAAAATGAGAACTGCTGGTCTCAGCATTCACGCTGTCTCCTCACCTGACACCAGGAGCGGGGCATTTCACCAGCGCTGCGGTACCTCAGGGCTGCAAACCCAAAGACGCGGGAGAAGCAGAAATGAGTGTTCTCAAACAGCAGTATATATATGTCAAGGAGGACAGATAGAAGAGAGAACTTTCTAGGGCCTCCCGGTTGGCAATGTGGCGGCTGTGTACACAGGTCTACCAGAGGGGGCAGAGCCCAGTGGTTGGAGGAGCGAGGCTCTGAGGTTGAGGGGGTGGGGAAAGGGAGTGGAAGCCTTAAGCCTCTGGGCCAGACCCAGCTGCTCACTGCCTCCCACTGTGACTCCTGGGGTCACCTGCCCCACCCAGAGCACTGCCTCGCTGTCTGTGGAGCCTGAAATGCCAATGGAGTGCTCCATTCTCTTAGTCCAAGGCAATTTCAGTCCAAAACAATATCAAGTCTCATTTGAGCTCACACAAATGTGTAAATGACCTTACAGTTGTTTAGGTAGATTAGGAGGTTGCACTTTAATACACAAGAGTATGTGTCTATGGCAGAGGAGGGATGGGTAGATGGGAGGGAATGGGCATGGGAAGGACAGGAGACAAAAAAATAGTAAATAAATCAACATAAGAGCAATGCCTGACCCAGGATGGCAGTACCACCCACAGAGGAGTTTGATCAAGCTAATTCTGGACAGCTAGAATCAAGGGAAAAGAAAATCCAATCCAGCTTTATTTTTTATTTTTTTGGTATATGGTATGTATGCCACAGGGTTAGGCTGTAGGGGTAGAGAGGAACTGGCCATGGGCCCTGGGCTCAGAGAGTGCTGTCCCACCTCACTCTCTTGCCTTCGTCTATCAGGGACCCCACTAACCCCAACAGCCGTAACAAAGACAGGTATAAGGTCAGTGCTAAAATGGGGTACAAAGAACTATTGGATCAGAAAGGAAGGACAAGTCATTCCTAACTTGGGTGATAAGGGAAGGCTGCATGGAGGAGGTGGCGTTTGTGCTGGTCCTGGACAACGGGAAGGGTTTCTATGGGCAGTGCTGAGACTACGGGCACACCAGGGTGCTCAGGGTGAATGAGACAAGGCATAGCAGTTGCAACATGCAGTCATCTCCCCCTGAATGAACATCTGAAATCGTTGATAAAAGAAGGACTGGGCACCTGAAAATGAAGGGAAGCTGTCACCTTGGATGGCAGAAGGAAGGAGGGACAGAACCTTGGGAACATAGGGTGCAAGAAAGATTGAGCAAAAAGCAAAAGGACTCATGGTCATGGACAACCATGTGGTGATTGCTGGGGAGAGACAGTGTAAGGGGACTAAATGGTAAAGGCAAAAAAATACAATAAAAATTAAATAAATTTTTTAAAAAGTTCAAGAGGCTATTTTTACTCCATTTTATGCTTCTATTCCCTTTGTTAAATGTTAATTGTCCATAAAGACTTGGGTTTATCTCTGGGCTCTCTATTGTGTTCCATTGGTCGGTGTGTCTGTTCTTATGCCAGTACCAGGCTGCTTTGATTACAGTGGCCTTGCAATACAGTTTGATATCAGGTATTGTGATCCCTCCTGCTTTGTTCTTCTTTCTCAAAATTGCTGCAGCTATTCAGAGTCATTTATGGTTCCATACAGATTTCTGAAATGTTTGTTCTATATCTGTGAAGTATGTCATTGGTCCTTTAATAGGGATTGCGTTGAATCTACAAATTGCTTTGGGTAGTATGGATGTTTTGATGATGTTGATTCTTGCAATCCATAAACACGGCATATGCTTCCATTTATTTGTGTCTTCCTTGATTTCTTTCTTCAGTGTTGTGTAGTTTTCTGAGTACAGATCTTACACCTCTTTGGTAAGGTTTATTCCTATGTACTTTATTTTTCTTGTTGCTGTGGCAAATGGGATTTTTTCTTGATTTCTGATCCTGATCTTTCATTGTTGGTGGGTAAAAATGCCTTTGATTTCTGAGTATTGACTTCGAACCCTGCTGTTTTGCCAAATTCATTTATTAGGTCAAGCAGTTTTTGGGTGGAGTCTATAGTGTTTTCTAGGGTACACTATCATGCCATCTGTAAACAGTGACAGTTTTGTTTCCTCCTTTCCAATTTGGATGCCTCTTATTTCTCTTGTCTGATTGCTGTGGCTAAGATTTCCAATACTATGTTGAATAGAAGTGGTAAAAGCAGACATCCTTGTCTTGTTCCTGATCTTAGTGGGAAAGCTTTTAGTTTTTGCCCACTGAGTATGATGTTTGCTGTAGGTTTTTCATATACGGCCTTTACCATGTTGAGGAATGCTCCCTCTACTCCCACTTTGCTGAGTGTTTTTATTGTAAATGGGTGCCGTACCTTATCAAATGCTTTTTCTGCATCTATTGATATGAACGAATGGTGTTAGGACACCTGGCAGCTACATGTAAAAAAATGAAACTCAACTACCAACTTACACCATACACAAAAATAACTTCAAGGTGGATAAAAGACTTAGATATAAGTTGTGACTTAAATAAAAGTCCTAGAGGAGAACATAAGCAGGAAAATCTCAGTCCATGCAGCAATATTTTCACCAATATGTCCCCTAGAGTAAAAGACATATAGGAAAGAATAAACAAATGGGACTTAATCAAAATAAAAAGCTTCTGCACGGCTAAAGAAAATAGCATTAAAATCAAAAGAGAACCAACCATATGGGAAAACGTATTTGCAGATGATACTTCAGACAAGGGTCTAATTTCCAAAATACATTAAGAACTCACAAGACTCCACTCCAGAAAGACAAACAATCCAATTAAAAAATGGGCAAAGACCTGAACAGACAATTCTCCAAGGAGGATACACACAGGGCCCAGAGGCAAATGTAAAGATGCTCAGCATCACTAGCCATCAGAGAGATGCAAATTAAAGCCAAAGTGAGATACCACTTTATACTGGTGAGAATGGCCATCATAAACAAAGCAACAAACAACAAGTGTTGGAGAGGTTGTGGAGAAAAGGGAACCCTAGTGCACTGTTGGTGGGAATACAGACTGGTGCAACCACTATGGAAAACAGTATGGAATTTCCTCAGAAAACTAAAATGAAGTGCCTTTTGGCCCACTCTTGGGATTATACCCTAAAGATCCTGAAACACCAATTCAGAAGAACCTATGCACCCCAATGTTCATAGCAGTGCAATTTACAATAGCCAAGTGCCGGAAGCAACCTAAGTGCCCATCAGTAAATGACGATCAAAAAACTGTGGTACATTTACACAATGGAATACTACACAGCAAAAAGAAAGATGGAGCTGCTACCCTTTGTGACAGCATGGATGGACCTGGAGAGCATTATGCTAAATGAAATAAGCCAAGAGCTGAAAGACAAATACCATGTGATCTCACCTTTAAGTGGAACCTAATCAACAAAACAAACAAGTAAGCAAAATATAACCAGAGATGTTGAAATAAAGAACAATCTGACAGTAATCAGCAAGGAGGAGAGACAGGGATAATAGGGGATAATGGGCAGGGGCATCAAGGAACATGTATGAAGGACACATGGACAAAGCCAAAGGGGGTGGTCTTGAGGGTGGGAGGTGGGGATGGGTGGGGTGAGGGGGCATGGTGGTGTGAAAATGGAGACAAATGTGCTCGAACAACAATAAAAAGAAGAAATATTTTCAGTAAAAAAAAAAGTTCACAAAGTAGATTTGAGAGCCCTGTGTGGACCGAAGAGATCATGGCTGATCTGATTTATCTCCCCAGCATGGAGACCAGGGCCTAGGATGCAGGAGAGCCACAATAAATGCTTGATGAGCAAAGAAAAGATTGGACACACTTCTTGTTTTCTAGGCTGGCCACACACGCACTGCGGTAACCAATCAGGGCCATCAGGAACAGAGGGGAGGAAGATTTTCAAGCCAGCTTCCTCTTGGCTTCCTCTGAAGTAAATATTCTCACCATTTCTGTGACTTTAAATGTTTTTTCTCTGGTTGCTTTTGCAAAATTTCATTTCTCAAAATAGAAACACTGTGTTTATAAACCTGTTGAGGTTTATAACGGAGTCATTTGCTGGTTGTGGGTTGCTTTAAAAATCAGCTTATGTTTTCAGATTTCAGTGGCTTCTTTGCAAGCCTCATACAACTGCTTCACATTTGGTTTCCTAAGAAAGTCAGAATGTCGGCCTCTTGGGCTCCTACAGAAACGGTCACCAGTGAACATGTGAAACTGACAACCGTCCACGGGTGACTGAACAGAAACTGACCCCAAAGTTGTTAGAATTACTGCCCTGTACTGGGCCTGCACATGTATTATGCTTCATTCAATTCGTAAACATAATACAATGTTATCAGGAAGCACATTTTATCAGGTGCCTAATAAAACCTCACGCATATCTCCTAATTTCCTTCACTACTCAGAACTGGGGCCATCTCCTGTGGCTTCCAGGTGGCAGTTGGAAGGATTAGGTGTATTCCTCCCGATTTGTAGATGAGGTGACAGAGGGGAGCAGGGAGTCAGCTTCCCAAGGGCACAGCATATAGAGAGAAAGTTATCCGAATACAGGTCTCATGATCCTTTATGCTTCCTCCATTTCCTACGCAGACTGTTTCCATGTACTTGGAAGCACATTTTAATTATAATGGCCACATAAATGTTTAGAGAAGCCAAGGACAGTTGTTCGGGTCATTTACTGCTCAAGGACACGTCAGCTAAGGGAACTGCCCATATCGTAGACTTTGTCATCATTTTTAATTTTTCCACATTTTTATGTAACTGTTAACTCCAAAGGTAGGTAAATTATTGACATATTCTTATTACGATAATTTTCTGGCAGATAACAATAAAATGCCTTATCTAGCAAAAAGGTATTATGAAATTTTTTAATGTATGAAATAAGACTTTTACCTTTTTTTTAAAAGGCTTTTTCTGACAGTGTTGACATTTACCTGCTTCATAAGTTGAAGCAAACTGACTTTGATAAAGACCTTGCTAATTTAAGACATCTACAGCCCTGACTGGTGTGGCTAAATTGGTTGGGCATCATCCCACAAAGTAAGGTCTTAAGGTATCCCACAAAGTAAGGTCTTAAAGTGATACCAGTAAGGTATCACTGGTTCTATTCCCGGTCAGGGCACATGCCTGGGTTGCAGGTTCAGTCCCAGTCTTGGCACATGTGAGAGGCAGCCGGTCAATGTTTCTCTGTCTCATGGATGTCTCTCTCCCTTTCTTTCTCCCTCCCCGCTCTCTAAAAATAAAGAAATAAAATCTAAAAAATAATTTACAGTGACTAGCGCTTTCAAACAGGGAGGTGCTTTTCCATCTGCTGTTTTGAATTTTATCTAAAATTTTAAAAATCCTCTATTAGTATTTGTGTATTGGATAAGTTAAAAATTTTGCATAATTCATACTGTCTACCTGAATGATAGCTCAGAGTTCTTAATTTTAACCTATCAGATTTTCATTATGATGTAATTCACGTCTGTAGTCATTAACATCCATTTACCATTACATATCTACAAAGTAATTATTTTCCTTATCCATAAATTAGAGACTTATATAATGAACTGCTAGTTAAAGCATAGCTATTGTTTATGGATTGTTAAAAAAAATTTCTTCAGGACAAAATTAACTACAGATAAATTTCATAGGTTGTTACATATTATTTTTTAAAGTTACAAATTCTAAAATTAAATACTAAGTTCACATATTATTTCTCCCAAGGTATTGGGGGAAAATATCAAGCTAAAAATACAAAATTAAAACCTGCCTACAGAAGAAGTAAAATAAAACTATTTGTACTGTTGAATAAATTTGGGGGGAAAAGGTGGAATGCCAAAAAATAAACAAGTAAAATAAAAGAGTTCAGAGTTGCTGGTTTCACAGAAATGGTGCTATTGTCACCCATAGCTGATAGATTTCAAGAAAAAGTAGGAAAAAATGCAGGCTCCATAAATGTAGCCATGTAATTTCAGTAGGAAACAAGGGTGGGCTCTAGTTGAAAATGACCCACATCAACTAAAAAATTTTACTTTACAAAAGATAATACAGGTTGGAAGTTTTGGGAAATAAAGGAGACACAAATTTTTCCAAATGGCATGGGGAAAAAAATCACTAGGTTCTCATTACTTTATTATTCTTCAAGGAATCAGCATTTTGCTAACTCTTTGAGAATGAAAAATCAACTGGAAAATAAGAAAGAATACAAAAATTGGAGCATTTTAGCACCTTTTTTTGGTAAACATGAAGAATCTGAAATAAATACCAATAGTAGTATATATTCAAATTTCAAATCTGATTTGAAATATATCTAATTATTAATGCTGGAAAACAGAGAAAAGTAATGAGGAAAATATTGGCATGTTCTAGTTGAATATATAATGAACACAGTTCTGATTTTAGCAAGATATTATCTAGCATTCAGAGGATCATCCAAGAAAATGTATGAGCATCATAAAAAGAATTTTCTGGGACAAATGTAACAGCATAATCAATAAAATATATTAAAAAATAAAATAAAAAAGAATGTGCTTCATTTGCAGAAATCATATATCTATATAAAATGTATCTATACAAAATAGATGGTCTATATAAAACATTAAAAATATTTTCCATAATAAGTGATACCACTGGAGAAGGATTACACAGATTTTTAGTAGACCATCTACCAAAAAGAAAAAACCACCGAATCTAGGCCATAATAATTTGAGGAGGCAGCAATACAACAATAATGCAAAAAAACTTATGATAAACTTAATGGATTTCAACATAAGATCCCCAAAACATTGGAGAGTATTGAAAACAACAATGAAACATAAATTTGAGACTACTGTCAAATATGCAATGAAAAAGTCAATTTGAAATCATCGTGACTCAGAAAACTCAATTAGAGACAATATGGGACATTCTTGTTAGAAATTGTTAGTAAAGATATAGATTCTAGAACACAAGCCAAAGCTATACTTTTGAAGAAATGTATTTTTTATTATTTTTTTAATCCTCACCTGAGGATACGTTTACTGACCTTAGAGAGAGAGGAAGGGAGAGAGGGGGAGAGGGAGACAGACACATCAATTCGTTGCCTCCCGTCGCGCCCCAACCAGGGATTGAACCTGCAGCCTAGGCATGTGTCCTGATAGGGAATCAAACCTTCAAACTTTTGGTGTACAGGATGACGCTCCAACCAACTGAACCACCCAGTCAAGGCTTAAAAAGTATTTTTAAAAGTATATTTGCTCAGCACTAATTTGCCAAAAAATTAATGACAACATATGACAATATTTTGACAACATAAATATCAAAGTAAGCAAAACTCAAAAGCTAACGTACGCAATGCCTTTGAAAACATCAATGGGTTTACAAAACTTGTGGCAAAAAAACCCCACAACGTTTTACCTATTTATAAAACAAAGTTTACAAAGTACATATTATTGATGCTAAACAAATTTTAGTCTCTTGACATCGATGCCAACTTCTCCAAAACAGAAAGGGCTGCAAACAGGAAAGCCCATTTTAACAACACGCTCCATGACTAGTTCTTTTATAACCCCAAGGCCGATATCAAAATCAGTTTGTTCCTAAACTGGAAACAGCAATATCTCTTTTTTAAAAAAGTTTCATACTTAAAGAATCTTATGACTTCTTTAGATGGCACGTGTAATTTGAAAAATTGTGATACATATGATCTTCTACAATCATTAAAAATATATGATGGAAGTTGAAAAACATGGTAGAAAGTGCAACAATGACGAGGTGTTGGCCTAAGAGAAACTAAAATCCTCAAGCCACTTTCCCAAATGCAGCTGATGCACGTGCAGTGCCTCCTGTGTCCGCAGCAGTGATGCACGGGACGCGTTTCACTGAACGCGGCAGCTCTCAGGACGCAGTAACCATCTTGACAGTACCCGCTACCACGGGAACAGGCAGCCTCTCACATTTAATTTCCAAACCGCTTAACATTCACAATGTCACAAGAAAGGCTGTCAAATCTAGTGACCGTTTCTATAGGAAATAAGATATTGGAATAAGCAAGCTCTAAAATTACCACAGAAAGTTTTGTTTCTGTGAAAATTATTTTGTAATGAAACTATCTTATGAGAAATTATTATATCCCAGAGATTTTACATTCCTAATGATTGTGACAAAAACACTAATTTTACACTATTATGTGTCCAATAGTTTTATGTATACAGTTTATGTAGAAATAACATATGTTTGCTTTGTTGTTATTGAGAAGTACATAATCTATGAACTTGACAAGATTTTACTTGAGCCCTGGCCAGGTGGCTCAGTTGGTTGGAGCATTGTCCCACACACCGAAAGTGTTGCAGGTTGGATCCCTGGTCAAGGCACATACCTAGGCTTCAGGTTCGATCCCACACTCTGACATTGATGTTTCCCTTTCTCTCTCTCTCTCTCTCTCTCTCTCTCTCTCTCTCTCTCTCTCTCTCTCTCTGTCTAAAAGGCAAACAATTCAATTACAAATTAGGCAGCCTACAGCCACACAACCTGAATGTGCCCGATCTTGCCTGCTATGGGAAGCTAAACAGTGTTGGGCCTGGTTAGTACTTGGATGTGAGGAAAAACTGGGCAGAGTATCTGAATAGACATTTTTCTAAGGAAGATATACAGATGGCCAATGGGTACAGGAAATAATATTTAACATTATGAATCATTAGGGAAATGCAAATCAAAACCACCATGAGATCTCACCTGTCAGAATAGCCATTATTGAGAAGACAAGAAATAACGAGTATTGGTGAGAATGTGGAGAAAAGGGGACCCTCAGGCACTATTGGTGGAATTGTAAATTGCTGCAGCCACTATAGAAAACAGTATAGAGATTCCTCAAAAAATTAAGAATAGCACTATCATATGACCCAGCAATCCCACTTCCAGGTATTTATCCAAAGAAATTCAAAACACTAATACAAAAAGACATAGGCACCCCTATGTTCGTTGCAGTATTATTTACAATGGCCAAAAATGGAAACAACCTAAGTGTTCATCAATAGACAACTGGATAAAGAAAATGTGGGGTATCCATACATAATGGACTACTACTCACCCATGAAAATGATGAAATATTGACATTTGTGACAACGTGGATGGATTTGAGGGTATTATACTAAGTGAAATAAGTCAACTAGAAAAGGACAAAAGTCATATGTAGAATATAAAACAAAAAAGTAACAATGAACAAACAAAACAAAACAAAACTCATCGGTGCAGACAACAGAAAGGTGTTTACCTGGGGGAGGGGTGGGGGGAGGGCAAAGTGGGTAAGGGGTCAAAGACGCAGTGACAGATGGAAACTAGACTTTTGAAGGCAAGCACACATAGGGTGCGCAGACACAGAATTGAAAAGCTGCGTGCTGAAATTTATGTAATGTCATCACCAATGTTACCTCAGTAAAAATATATAAATATAAAAAATAAATAAATAATAAGATCATCTTTTTTAAAGAATGACAATGTTCAGCCTGGCAAGATGTTCTAGGAAGGACACTCTGGCAGGAACGCAAATTGTTACAATCTTTGTGAAGGGCAACTGGTGATATGTATCACAAAGCTTGGAAAACGTCTATCTTCCTTTGACCCAGCAACTTTAACCTAAAGGGATTTACTCGGAGTGAGTAGCCAAGGGTGTGTGTGGAAAGAGTGTCTGGAGATGGTGACTGCCAAGTCACTGGCCACAGTGGCTCTGAGGAACACCTTTAACACCTGGTAATGGTGGGTTGTCATGTCAGTTGGGGACATTTGTAAGGTGGAACAGAATCAGCCGTTAAGGTGATCTTGGGAAACAAATTCGCTGATGGGGGACAATGTTCACACCATATTGTCAATCAATAAGAGACAGGCAATAACAGAAGGCCGGTGTGCAGAGGTGAGTGGAATTGCCAAAAGGCAGCCTGGGCATAACTGAAGCTGCCTGTGAACTCAGCAGGAAAAAAATATCTCATGACAGTAAAACTTTTTTACCATCCTGGGTTTTCCCTTCTATTTACAGAGCATACGATCTTGCATCTAACAGATCTCATAATTTATCTTGCTGCTCTGACCTCTTTCGTACAACATCTGCTACTTTTAATGTAGGTCAGTGAAGCAGCTTTGCAAGAACCTGTGCTTTTGCCATGAAGCTATTTTGATATGTGATGGGCAAGGGTGAAACTGTCTGCACTTCCCTGAGATTCTATTTCAAAACACATCTCAGCAAATGTCACCTTGACCTAGTGCACCGAGTGCCTGGGCTCATTACAGTCACTCTATATTTAGCTTGTTTGGAAATTCAATGCCCTGTGCAGAGCCCATGTTAAATAAATACATGTATAAAGAGGGACTGCTGAAAAGAAAGCGCCAGCCATTGTCTGCTGCCTGGAGCAAGGACCCAGGGTCCTAGCCCAAGATCCTCCTGCCCTCCACTCTCCAGTCTGCCCTGCTCTTCCCTCACTTGCTGGGCATTCCAGCCAGTTTTCCTTGGTCTTTTCCTCTTTGTGCCAACGCAGAAAGGACTTGCTGGCTCACCCACATATTGGCATCCAGAATCCAACCATGGTCCTCTGACACCTTCTGCCCTGGCCCTCCAGCCCCATTAGCTGCAGCAAAAGTGCTCCCTCTCCCTCCCGGGAGCTCTGTTCTCTTGGTGCCCTCTTGGCCACTCCCTCCCTCATCTTTGTTCCTTGCTGGGCAGTCCCAGGGCAGAACTGCCAAGCCTGCTCCATCAGGAGCCTTAGATCCAAGCAGCTACGGCGCTTTGCCCTTAGGAAGGGAAGTTCGGCTTTCTCTCCCATTATTCCATTGACCACTGAGTAGCATGTGTGCACCCCACTCCATTCCCCTAAACTTCAGGGGAGGCACAGCCCTTCCAGATGCTTTAGGGCCAATGGGAGAGGCACGTCAGCAAAGAGCTGGCTCCTCACCGTGTCCTATTTATTCAGCATTTATTGAGTGCCTACTATGTGCTCTCTGCCTTGAAAGGTTCCACACCCAGTTAAAACTGCACATAAATTTGCCTCTGCAGTTTCTGAAAGTACCACACAGTTCCCTGGAGTAATGACATGTTCTTATAGCCTTGTTCAAATTAAGGTCATTTTTGCCTTTGTTTTTTCATATATAGCACATTTCTGGATGTCATGGTCTTTTAGGCGAGTATAAAGCTTTTTTAAGCAAAACAGAAAAACATCTTTATCTTGTTCTTCCCATTGAAGCTGCTGCCTGCCAAATTAGGTTACCCTCCATCATTTTTTTCCTTATGGATTTTCACAGAAAAAAAAATTAATTGGAAGGTAACATATGCCTTGGTGATTCCATTGTCAATATGTTGAAAGATCTTTAAAAGGGTTTGTTTTTTGTCTGTGTTCCAGAAGTACTTTAATAGGGTTTTCCCTCACATAACATTCCCCCCTTTTCATTTACAGCTACATAGTGTTCGGCCAGGGTCCTGACTAGTTAGTGGTTGTTGAAAAATACACAGGCGCTTACTGCTAATAAGTGCACCTAAAAAAAGAAATAGGTTTTCAAATCCTTACTAACAGTTCTTTCTGTCCCTTTCCCCACCCCACCCTGAACCCAAGAAGCAGGGTTCAAAGGGATTTAGATAAAGGAAATATTCCCTGACCCATTTTTTAAACCCCAAGGTAACAAAGACTAGCAGTGAATTAATTTATGGTTCTTCTAAATTAGATAAAAATCACCATTCACTCTGAAATTCATTTAGAAGAACTACTGCAGGACACTTAAATTTACCCTCCAGAGATTGAGAACAAGAAATGGCGACTCATTTGGCAAATTAATCTTCATAGGCCTTCTTAGAGCAATTAGTGGGCACTGAATGAAGAAGCTTGAATAAGGCTCGGGTTTGGGGAGGGGGCGTGGGACTTCCGGAGCTTAACTGCAGGTCGGCTAATCAGAGCTGCAGCTGGAGGAGCCCCCAGGCTGGACTCGCTCCTCTTTATATTCAGCTTTGAAAAGGGGAGAGGCTGTCAGGTGTTCCCAGCTTTGATGCTG